>CAWUFW010024404.1:0-60980 GCA_963921515.1 Calotriton arnoldi | reverse complement strand
TTAACAATCAAGTCAAATTCAAATCTACTATAGAGTGGCTCCTAGCAGCCCAAATGCAGATTATTCTTCTACAAGAAATGCATCTTAAAGCCAAGTCTAAGCTGCCAAAAATGCCAAAGGGTATCTCTCAAGCGTTTCACACTTCTACTGGGGCAGCTATTAAAGGGGTAGCATTTTTAGTAGCATGAACATTAAAAGGAGAAATTTTAGAGACTCGTAGAGATGCAAAGGCCAGATGGATTATTCTTAAAGTGGTATTTGGAAACCAGCGTCTCTGTTTAGCCAGTTTCTATGGCCTGATTCAAGATGATGTAGCAGCATTAAAACAGTTATATGAAGCATTACTGGTCTGCTCTGGCTTGCTCGTGATTGGGGGGAGGTTTTAATATCCTACAGGATGTTAGACTGGACTCATACCGTATTAACAAGGCTCAGAACAAACCTAAGGCGTTGAGTTTTTTTAGCCAAAATGGTCAAGGGCCTAGCACTAGTTGATCCTTGGCGGTTAGATAACCCTCACTGTCAGAAATTACCTGCTTTTCCAAAAGATATAATACAGCATCGAGGATTGACTTTTTTTGCTCTCCTTTCAATGGACCAGAAAGAATTTCAGTATATGGTCTAATCTTTTTTCAGACCACTCAGTTCCATTCATCGAACTGAATGTTAAATTCGACCAGCTAGAAAGACTGAGGTGGTCTCTGGGCAAATCACTGCATACGAATAAAGGGTGGGTGGCAACCATGAACTTAAATCTTGAAGAATTCTTTGAGAGGAATATGGGATAGGCTTCTTCTTTCGCGATTTGGGAAGCCTGTAAGGCCTTTATACGGGGTGAGGCTATTGTCTATATTTGCCCACGTCCAGAAACTAAAAAAGGAAAAGGAGCAAGAGCTACATGTAGAGATTGATCATACCACTTGGGCCCATCTTAGGGGGGATCTGCTCGGCTTTGGCCTTAGATTAAGCAAAGCTAGACAAGCCTTAAAAGCACAATATTCTGCCCAGACAATTTTAAATTTGAACTCTAGCTTTCAACAATTACATGAAGAGAGTGAACTGGCTGAACGCTTTCTTGCATGGTCGGTCAAAAAGAGGTTGAACAAGTCTATTATTAAATCCATTTATGATGAAACTAGTGGCCATCTGGTATCGCAACCAGAGGAGGTACAAAAAGTTTTTTTATCCTACTACATACATTTATATACGTCCCCCTTGGTGTCTAGGACAGAAGCAATTAATAGATTCTTGGATGGCATTGACATGCAAATCATTAGTCAAGAACAGCAGCAGAGAGTAATTGTCCCTATCACTCTCAAAGAGATTCAAGAAGCAATTAAGAACTCCCCAAATGGGAAAGCATGTGGGAATGATGGTTTACCAGCTGAGATGTATAAGATCTTTGGACTTTGACTAGCTCCATTTCTGGTTATCTTATTTAATGAGATTCTAAAAGGCTGCCAAATTCTATCTAGCTTTTCGGAGTCAGTAATCATCAGCTTTTTAAAAAAGGCAAATCTGGAGATCAGCCTGGCTCTTATCGACCCATTAGCTTCTTAAATAGCGATTATAAGATCTTGGCCAGAATAATTCCCACCAGAATAACACCACTGGCACAGGAAGTAGTCCATGTAGACCAATCTGGATTTCTCCCGGGAAGGTCCATCTCAGCGAATACCAATGTTCTCCTTCAAGCCACAGATTTTTTCACTAATAACAACATCAAGCTGTTTATTATTATGACAGATGCCAAAACAGCTTTTGATTTAGTTCAGTGGGGGATTCTTTTTTCTATCATGAATAGATTTGGCTTCCCTTCAAAATTGGTGAAGTGCCTGGGCAAGCTATATGATCAAGCCCAAGCAAAGCTTATGATAAATTCACATTTGGCAGGAAGCATTTTAATCATGCGGGGGACCCTCCAGGGTTGCCCTATCTCCCCAGTTCTTTTTGCGCTATTTATCGAACCGCTTGCACTTTCTCTTTGTCAAGTACCGCAAATTCAACCTCCAGTTCTTGCCGCTCCAAAACTTAAATTGTTTGCAGATGACTTGATTCTCTATCTGAATGCTGAGGAGTACAATATTATTATTTTTTTGGATAGGATTCAAGCCTTTTCCGAGCTGTGAGGCTACAGAATTAATCAGTCCAAATCAGACATTTTACTAATTAACGCCCCCATCTTGGTACTATCTACTCAAATGCAACTGCAGGTCCAAGATTTGCGTCCTATTAGATATTTAGGTGTTTTTATCTCACAGGATTTCATGGATCTCTATCAGCTTAATTACATACCAAGACTGGAGAGAGCTCAGTCATTGCTATCGCAATGGCAGCTCTATCGACTCACCATCATTGGGCGCATTCATTTAATTAAAATGATGATTCTGTCGCTTTTTCTTTTTCCAATGTTATTACAAAAGTACCCCAGAAATTCTTTTTGGAGATAAATCAAATGATGCAGCATTTTCTTTGGTCATGTAAAAAGCATCATACAAAGCTGGAAATTCTACAGCTATCATTGAAGATGGTGGTTTAGCAACTCCGCATTTTAAGAAATATTTCCAAGCTGCATTTTTTGATTGGAGTGTATGGGCAGCAACTTCTTGAAATTCCAAGATTAATTTGTATCTCAATCTTATGTTAAGAGAAGCAGATATCAAGCTTTTCCCCTTCCTTAAAATTCCCAAGCTTCCAAAATGGTATAGGTACAAATTTCCCGCAGTGGTAGTCTTGAGATTTAATCAGCTGAAGGAAGTCTATCACTTTCCTCAATTTCATCCAGATATCCTATTGAAAGAGTGTGACTTGCTAGGTCTGCAGTTAGGAAGAGGCTGCCTTCAGAAGTGGGAGAAAGTAGGGTTGTACAGGCTCAAGGACTTTCTGGTAGCAGGTACCATGAGGCCCTGGAGACAACTTAAGGAGGATAATCCAGCAATCACTGATGGGCTGTTTTTATCATATTCCCAAATACAGCATTTCGTTTATAATAATAAACCCCCAGTGGATCTTCCAACCTCGGCATTAGGCTTTGAATTTTATGTCTTGAGACAAGTGGGAATTGGCAAATGGTACGATACTTTGCTGAAACTACTATATCCCAAGGTAGTGCCAGATGCCCTAGTGAAAATTACATCCACCACTGGCTGTAAGATAGAACCCTCAACTTGGAATGCTTATAACCAATGGGCCAATTAGGCCATCAGGGGTGCTACTTTCAAGAGGATGACGTTTTTTCCAAAATGGCTGCTAAATTATACACCAGCCAAATTCTAGAGGCTGTTTCCAACCCTATTGGGATTATGTTTTAGATGTGAGACAGATAAGGGGGATTGGCTCCATATAAGCTTAATTTACCCAGTATTATTTATGTTTTGGGGCAAAGACTTTCAATGGGCGTGGACTAAGCTCCAAACCACATTAGTACCAGAGCCAATAGGGGCCCTCTTTGGTATACGCAGCCTTGCGAGCCTGACGATTCATCAGAAGCAGTTTTATTTTATTTTGACCTTAGTGGCAAAATCATTGATTCTTCAAAAATGGAAATCGAAAGAAGCTCCGTCTTATGAGCAATGGGTATCAAAGATGCAGCAGGTTAAAGCAAGGGAAGAGCTCTACGCCTTACGTATTGAGGCGGTTTCCAAATTTCAGAAAATATTGGATGGCGAGGAGAGGATGGTGTAGTACCCATGGTTTAATGTCAGTAGATTAGGGTCCAACACCTTTAGGATAATAATGATTGAATATAGTCTAATGAATGATCTAATGGCCAATTTTAGCATTTTTGGAGACCTTAACCTACATCTGGATTGCCAAGAGTCCCACGAGATCATCAACTTCCTGGGAGATATGGCTGCATGTCAGTTGAGGCAGTTAGTTGAGGGGCCAAAACATGTAGCTGGCCACCTTCTTGATCCCGTATTTACTAATCTCGAGTCTATGGAGGCTAACCCTCCCCTTCCAATGCTCTGGATGGATCATTCCCTCATCTCTTTGCGTCTTTGTTTAGAAGGCTTCCCACTGTAACTCCTTTGCCCACCTTCCATGAGGCGCCCATGGCACAAACTAAACCCTATGATTTTAACAGCCTGCCTAAACTCGCACCGCCCAGTTTGGCCGACAGATATAGAGACAGCTGATGCTGCCTTTAGAGGATGGGTCAACAATGCACTAGATTGTTCCATTCCAGCAAAAATGACTCAGGCCAAACGCTCCCAAACTCATGCATGGTACAATGAGTCTCTGACTATAGGAAAGACATAATGTAAAATTCTAGAACGGGCGTGGTGAAGTTCCTATGATCTCACAGCAAAAACTATCTACAGGAACGCAGTTAAATTGTACCATAAACTGGTCCAGAAGACCAAAGCAAGGTTCTATGCTAATATGATTTCTACTGGCAGCAATCCAACCAAAACCATTTTCTCCCTTATGAAGGAATTGGTAAAACCCCCGCATACTGCTGATAACGCTATCTCCTCCAACTTGCAATGCGAGACACTTGCGAAATTTTTTAGCAGCAAAGTCGATCGCATCTATAGCGCATTCTGTTCGGAGAAGGCTTCCTCCGCTAACCAGAGGAATACTCCCCTGGTAGCTATGCCTTACTCCCTTCAGGACCTTCTGCCCATGTCCCCTAAAGATATGGAGACCCTATTGGCCAAGGTAAAATCAGACTCTCCCGAGGACCCATTAAAACCTGACCTTTTTAGAAAATTGCATGACTGCCTCCTTTCGGAGGGTCGGGAACTGATTAACAGGTCACTATCAGCGGCAGTGATCCCTAAGTCCTGGAAGCATGCCGAAGTTATCCCCCTGTTAAAAAAATCGACACTAGATGCATCTTTGCCTGAAAATTATCGCCCTATATCTCTGCTCCTGTACTTTGCTAAAATTATGGAGTCCCATGTCAACTCCATCTTAACACAACACCCAGAAGCCAACCTGATTCTAGAACAGTCACGAAACGGCTTCCGGCCTAAACATAGTACAGAATCGGCGCTACTTGCAGTTACAGAGCAGCTACGGTCTGCTTTGGATGAGGGCAGAACCTCGGCACTGATCCTGCTGGATCTCAGTGCGGCCTTCAACAAGGTCTCCCACAGGATTTTGCTATATCGGCTAGGGGTCAATGGCAAGGCTCTGGCCTGGTTCGCATCTTTTCTGACCGATCGGTCTTTCCAGGTTTCTGCTCCCCCCTACACCTCCAATGCCCACCCTCTCGGCTGTGGTGTTCCTCAGGGATCTGCCCTGAGCCCCACTCTGTTTAACATTTATGTCCGCCCCCTAGCCCTTCTGGCCAAAGCCGGGAACATGGCTATGGTATCTTACGCCGATGATACCCAATTGGTGTTCACTTTCTCCAGCAATACTAAACAAGATCAGGCGAAGTTCCAAGGTGACCTTACGGCCATCTCTGAATGGATGGCCAATAACTACTTGCAATTGAATCCTACCTTCTCTATACACATTTTTTTAATGTATATTTAACTATAGTGTGGGGCAAAATGAGTTGCAGCTGAACTATGTTTTTTACCATGGGTAAATGAAATTATTTATTAATTTGACAGTTTATTTGAGAAGGGGAAAAGTTTCTACCTTTGTTGCTTGTTAATGCAGAACTATTTTTTTAAACTTGGTGTCTTGCGGCGACATCTGCATCAAAGCAAAATCAGACACTATAATTTTGCAGATGACTACGTCTTTCAACCAGCATTGAATTTTCCCTGGAGTATTCAAATGCATATCCACATATGCATGTGAACATTTATATTTTGGAATAGTAAAGTGGATTTGTACCCAATATTTTTGTTTGTCTCTTCAATGGGAAAATAGTTTTTCCTTTCTGAGAAAATCATGTTGCTTCACCCCCATGACCCCATGAATGTAGTCCTGCCTTTGACAATAGTAGAACTACCTCCAAATATTTGTGATTTCCCATAAACCTGTATGTCTATGTTTATTCACCAGCCTTTGCAAAGGAACCCCTCATAGAACTCTGTTGAATGCTCACAAGTGCACCATGTGAGCAGATGTGCTGGGACAGATATTCAACCACACTGGTAGAAATGCATATATAAGTCCAGTTCTGGGTGCACATACATTTGTGAACTTGATCTGTAGATTTTAAACAAACATCGTGATAAAGGAGGGCCTGGGGCACCTCACACTGCAAGCCACTCCACAGGCCACAGCTGAAGGTCTAAAGCAGAAATGTTTAATGTTGACTAAATGGGTAAGTTACTTAGGAATTAGGAGTACCACCTCATTTTGCTACTCCAGTATCTAGGCACTGATGGATCAAGTGCCTGGGCTACCATTCCAAAAGCTGGCAAGAGGTCAGTTTTATCAGTATTGTACCTGTAAGATGAGAGTGGCAAAAAAATTCACATTTGAAATGCGCATGAATACATTTCTACCAGAACAGATTGGTCGAGTCTGCTCTGTGCTCCGAGTAGGCTGAATCAGTGCTCCGGCGTTGCTGCGGCTGGGTGCAGAACAGAGGTGGCGCTGTGGCGCAGCTGGAGCTGACTCTTGCCTTACTCTCGCCACTCTCCGGCCACACGGAACCACCGCTAAGGAGACAGGATAGGACCCTTGGGGAGCACCGGACAGATTGCCCCATCCTTGCTTGCCCCCCCAGTCCTGCCCGTATCTCCGTCCGGGCCTTGTCTCCGATCAGTGTTTTGCCTGCACCACCCCACCGTTCCCAAGGCAGCTAAGGCTGAGGATTCCAAGGCTCCAAAGCATTTTTGCTGAGCTCGTCAAGCACCATGAGCAACATGAGTGCGAGAGCCATACTCGGCCCTCGCCCCGGCGATCTGCGGATGGCGGCCCGGCTAGGACCGGGTGCAGCCTGCGGTTCGTCCAGTTGTGCCCCATATGCTTGTGCCTCACCCATGCCTGACCTACCTGACCTGACCTGCCGGAGGGCCGCACCCCAAGATCTGGTGGAGATTTGTCTGTTCCGCCGGATTGCCACATCCAGCCGTTCTCTTCCTCTCTTCTTTGGGTGGCAAACAAGGGCCACTGAAGAGGTGGTGGTGAATCGTAGGGGGCCTGGTCCAGCTGGCCTTATGCCTGCCCAGGTAAAGGGGTAACAGGGGGCACTGGTGGAGGAGCTCCTCTCGCTTCTCCTAGAGCGTGTAGGACTAAACTTCATTAAACCACAGCACTGGGCTACCGGGCCTCCTGGCAAGACCGCCGGTAGCTGAAAGGCAGAAAGGCATAGGAGCAGGGAAGGCAAGCTAAAAAGTAGAGACTTTGTGGCCACCAGTTCACAACAGCAGAGGTGATTGGGGGTTTGGCTGCCACATCCCAGAAAAAGTGTGTACCAACTAGTCAGCAGTAACTGGCTGTTTGCTTCAGGCGCTTGGCTCTGGTGACAGGCGGGAAGTTGTGTGGCACTATTCGCGCATCACCCCCAATCCTTCAAAGCCGGAAAGCCCCATAAAAACACACAACAGGGGGCAGAGAGTGATTGACCAAATTTCAAGAGCATTAAGTACAGCGGAAAAAGGAAAAAAGGGGAAAAGGGAAAAAGGGAAAAATAGCAAATCAGTGGCTGGATTAGGCTGATTCATTACACCACATCAATAGGTGTAACACAAGTGCAGCTCAGTATTGCTAGCAAACAGGAGGGCAAGCAAGCAAAAAGCAAATAAAAAGCAAGCGGAAAAAAGGAAAAAAAGACCAAACATCAAGCAAACATCAAGCTACCCACCTAAGTATATGAGGAGCCAGGAACCTTAGGGGTGCAACGAGATGCGATCAGGGAAAGAGAGACAGACAGTCACATCTATACTTAAAAAAGGAAAAAAAGGGCAAAAGCCGCAACAAAATTACCAATAAGGAAAACCTAACGATGGAAGAGAGCGGCACACACCACCACCTGATTTTGCTAGATGTAGATCCTATTCTGCCCGCTATTCCACCCGCTAAAACTACAAAAAGCAGTTACCAGCCTAAGATCTACACTAAATTCTCATTCATGAGGGATGCTGGGCGGTACTTTGCTCTAGTAATGAAAGTCTCATGGCCTCCCTTCCCCCTTGTTCCCAGTGGTGGCAGACCAACTAAGTCTTAAAGTAGATAAGACAGAGCTAGTAACTGTAGAGAACACGAACAGGGCTAAAACCACTCTATGCTCAGGTGGCTACCAAGGAGGGACAGTCCAAAAGAAGGGTAATGCTGATCCAGCAAATGAAAACCATATATACTCTACAACAGAAGCATCCAGGGCAAACCTGATAACAGCAAGCATACTCTCTGTCCTGACCGAGCCTGGCTTAAGTCCACCCCTTGAACCAACCGTCACATTTCTGCAAAGTAGAACAAGTTCCACCCCCAATAAAGTTCAAAAAGCTCAAACGCCCCCCTTGACTTCAATTTTCTCATCTATAACTTACAATGAGGCACCCACAATGTCCTCAGCAAGCCCTGCACATGGCTCTGTGCCAGCACGCATCGGAGCTTCTCTTAAGGAGGAACAACAAAAAACACATGACTAGAGGCTTCTCAGCTACAGGATACATAGGAGCCAAAGGATTTATGTCACACTAGTCTGGTGACAGACCATGAAGTACTGTGCACCTTAATCAACCCCAGCGGCCCTAAGAACTCAGGGAGCAACGACAACAGGGAACCACAGCGCGACAAATCAGCTGCAACTAATAGCTCCAGTTCTGGTGCTCTGGGCATAGCACTCCATTTATCCTCAAACTGCCCAGTAGCCAACAACAGGGATCTAGAAATGGGAAGTACAGAGGACCTCAATGGCAAAGCAGCCAATACTTTTGTCCATACAACACACAAACAGGAACGGCGGGAAACTCCACACACCTTAGGTTTCGCTCAGGCGGAAGCTACTAACATTCAACAAACTCACATTAAAGAAGCAAATCAAATGGGCAGAGAAAAGCTCTGGTCATCTCTACTGAATATCATGCAATTATCAATAAAATCAATACAGTATCACTCCGACAAGATGGACATTCAACTTTCAATCCTTAATTCCGAGGCCACTCATGTCTCTAACATCGACAACAGACTATCAGATATGAATAATTTGATTGAAAGGGCTTAGGCAGAAACACAACTAATACAAACACACTGCACCTGTGTCGCCATAGTAGATAAACTTTCAACCCTACCAGGTGTAATGGGGGACCTTTTAGCTGACATCATGGAAGTAATGAATATAGCAAGTACATTGGCTCAAGAGGACCAAGAAAATGGCCCCACAGAGGGACCAACTGGCCGTACAGAGGTGATGACCAACAAGTGTCGAGGGAAAGGTCCCTTAAATGATCCCCCCAATGAAATAGGGGTACCTTGTCACTCAAACCCCAGAACAATAAGCTCAGCTAACACAACAGTGGGCCATATAAGTGAGAAAGCCAGGGCTGGATGGGGTTAGGATATAATGAACACCATAAGGTAAACAAACATAATAGAGACCCATAGCACATAAATCGCCAGCCGCAACTTCAGAAAGCGCGACCAACAAAACATGAAACAGACTCACCTGAGTCGACTAACGATGTTGGAAAAGGGGACCTAAAATATAGTCGCAAACAGAGGAGGAAAGGAAGAAAGAGGAAGAAGAGCATAAAGGACTATTTAAAAACAGGTAGTGCACGACTTAGCACAAAAAGTCCAGCCCACAGTGAAATACCTGGACTACTGTCTCCCAAAGTGGACCATAAATTGAGCCAATTAGTCACATAAACCATAGGGGGCATGGAATCTGATCAGAAAGGGGTTGAAGATCACCTGCCCGAATCCACCCTGAAAGCACCAGATGATAATACGAAGGCCGCAAGCAGCAGCATCCCGGTCACTTCAACTAACAGGCATGCACACCAAGTCTCTACAACAAAAATAATTCCCACCGTTAGGGAAGTCCAAGCTGACTCTCTAAATTCCCACCTCCAAGAGGGGCAGGCCATCCAGGCTAAACCCACAATTACCAACCAGTCACAATCTAAAAGCCTTACTATTCTGCTCATTCCTGAAAATAAATCCAGAGGGAATATTCTATGATTATTTAAATTAATCAGTAGCTTGGCGGACAAAAGCTCGTACGACCTGGAAAAAATAGAATTTAAAAGCATCAAGGAACTCTCAAGTCGAGAAGTAACAAAGGCAACTTTGTCCTCAGATGAAACAGTGAGGAGAATTCTGGAAGAAGAGGTCCAATTAAAGGCTTGGGGAATCCAAATACAACTGTATCAAAAGCCGGGCTATCCAGATCCTTTGATACTAAAGAGAAACGAGCAAGCAACTCCATGTACTTCATCACTGGGTAAGCAGACTCAATCCGTGCTTAAAGGGGCACGCAGCATGGACGTACCGCTGACAGATCCAAAAGATCGGAGCCTAGCAACCAGACCGGAAGACTGGAACTGGTTAGCCAGGACAATAAACCAACATGGCGAGAGCACTTGACTCAGAACAAAACAACTTCCAGTAGGCGACCACCAGCTACGACTCTGCTCCTGGAATATAAACGGATTAGGAAACAAAACATCAGACAGAGAGCTTCTGGTTTATTTTCAAGGCTTCAACTTCATCCTACTACAAAAGACATGGCTAGACGAACCTTTTCATCTACTTGGCTTCAAAACACATCATTCACCAGCTGTAAAAGGTGCCAAATTTGGGCACCTGAAGGGCGGACTAACAATCTATTTGTCAATTAAGAGCATAACAGCAACCAAGGATGTAGATACTATCACAACCTCTACAAATGCAAGAAAAGCTCTCAGAGTGAATATAGGTGATGGCAACCAAAAACAACAAATAATAGTGCTAAACATATACTTACATCCATGCGACAAAGCCAATGGAGTCAAACTCGTGGGATCTGAACTAACATGATCGCTCTCAGAAAAATCAACGTCTAACTTTCTGCTGACAGGTGATTTTAACATGCATCTATTAGGGCCTCGAATAAGGGATGAACTACTGGAGGAACAATTTATGGCCTGGAATATCCCCGGCCAGGAAGAGAGCAAATGGACGAGCCAATAAAGACTAGCCAAGAACTTCATAAGGGAGCTTTGTGGCACTCAATGGGCGTTCCGCGGGAGATCAACCCCCGGCGGCCACATTTCACAATGCTGCTGCATGTATCCTAATAGATTACACCTTTGTAACCCTGCCGCTTATCAGCAAGATTACAGGTTTTCAGATAGGGACACAAGACCAAAGTGATCATCTACTACAGGAAATCACAATGAATATATTTAGCTCGATACTAGCCCAGCCTATGGAGGATCCAGACTCCATATATACAGTGAACTTCAGGAGGATGCAAATGCAAACCCAACCAACCAGAAAAACTGCAGGCTTCAGCAAAGGCACTCTGGGACAACCTGGAGGAGGCAGATACAAATGTGACAACACGCTGGGAACTTTTCACCAAAAAATTAGGAGAAATGTACACAGCAAGGGACGTGCCCCGCTCAACATCTAGGGAAACTCTCCAAAAATGAACTTCCCATCGATCATCAGACAGCCAACATAATCACCTCTCCATGTCTAAGAACTCTAACTTACGGGAGCTAAAGAAAGCACTAAATAAAACATTACGTAGGCTCCAGCGAAAGGGACCAGATCCCATCATTCAGAAGGAACTAACGCTATTAAAAGCTAACAAGAAAAAGGTAATATGGCAAGCAAAAAGGGAATCGGATGATAAACTGTGGGCCAAGCTACTGTACGATTCAAAGACTAACAACAGCGCAAGATTCTGGGGCACAATAAACAGCTTAGAAGATCCAAACGTACAAAGAGTCAAGTCACACCTAACGGAAGAAGTCTGGGCAACTCACCTCCTGCAACATTTCAACTCAGAACAGGAAGGTCTCAGGATTGAGAAGCCTGGTCCCAGTTACACTCCCGGGGTAACTTTGCCCGATCAAACTAATCCAGCAGTGACTAACTCTCTCTCATTTTCAATCAACCAGATCAAGAACAAGATTGCTAGAGGCAAGTAGGAGGGCGTGCCAGGCCCTAACGGGATTCCTCCGATCCTATCAAAAAAAAAAACGAATTACTGGAGGGGGTCCATTATATCCCCAATATACAAGAGAGGTGACAAGAATGAAGCAAATAGCTACAGGCTGGTAGCATTAATTGATAATGAGGCCAAATACTACGCCGGCCTTCTCCTGGATGATCTTACAGATTGGGCAATCAAAAAATCAACTATCCCCATCAACCAGACGGGCTTCTGCAAGGGCATGAGAACTACAACGAACATACTCACCCTGTCTCTCCTAATAGACGGTGTCAAAGCAGCAAAACTCCCACTTTTTATGTGCTTTAACGACTACTCATCAGCTTTTGACAACATAGACAGGAACAAACTTAGGGCCAAACCTGAGAAAAAGAATATATCATCTGCTCTCTTAAACCAGCTGATACATTTACACACTGACACGTGGGTTCAAGTGAAGCTAGGAGACAGCAACTCCCTGTCCAGGAAAATACGAACCACAAAGTGGTTGAAACAGGGGTGTGTGCTGGCCCCGATGCTGTTCAATCTGTATATGGCTGATCTACCAACAGAATTGGACAATTGCAAATCACATGCTCCAAAGATGGGAGGGTTTTTACTCTCCAATTTACTGTACACAGACAATATTGTTCTGATTAGTCGAACCCCTATCGGACTTCAACATCTGCTAGATGCAACCAACATCTATTCTGTTAACAACGGTCTAACCATCAACCTAGATAAATCTAAGGTAATGCAACTAAACCCAAAAAAGATCACATCCAGTCACTGTTGGCACTTGGCCGGTAATACAATAGAAGCAATCGAGGAATATAAGTACATGGGGGTGATAATAGATAACAAAGGCATGTTCAAAACACAAAAAGAAGTCATCAAGAGAAGAGCCATCTCAATCGCGGTAGCTTTAAAAACCATCAAACATAAAATCTCCTGCCCAAGCCTTACGCCACTGCTCCAGGTTCTACAAACAAAGCTCCTCCCAACTATTACTTAAGGGAGTCAGAGTCTGAGGGAAAGAGACGCGGGCATCTTGGACAGTATAGACTCAAGATCAATAAGAATGATACTTAATCTACCCAAATATGCCTCGTCTGACCAAATTAGGTTGGTTTTGTGTCTGCAGATCCAAGAAATCGCTCGCAAAGGTGCCTATGTCAAGTGCTGGCACAGAATCAAAAGAGCTGGCCCTGGAACGCTGAATGCTTACCTATGGAATGAAATACACTCAAAGAAGGAATGTGCAGCCATGTCCTATTTGACAGCTTCAATAAACTATCTAGGCCTTTCAGACCTTTAGTAAGCCTCAGGGACGCACAATAGCTTCAAACAACTTGTAAACAAGACAGTAAAAAGGCTGTCTATGGTGGAAGACAAGGCAGTGCTCAAAGAAAGGGCCCACGGATGGTTCGTTCTGCAGAGCTACACCAAGCCCTCCCCACAACTTTATTTAGGTGCTGGATTCACCAGGAGAACAAAGGAAAAATATCTCCACTTTCGAATGGGCATTCTACCAACTCTGCTGCACCTCCCTCCCTGGAAACGATCATTGACACTGACTACCTGCCGCCTATGTGGGAAAGCGGAAAAGAATGTCTTACACCTATTGTGCATCTGCGGGAAGCTGCAATTTGAACGCCAATTCTTGCTGTCTAGAGAAGAATCATGTATACTTCTGCCTTCTCTTTCTTTAGAGTGGCAAGTTCTGACTTTTATACCACTGAATTATGTCTCTCTGTACCCTATCCCTCTTTTTACTCTCTTTTTAGGTAAATACACAATTTTAACATTTGATATCTCAATGCAATGGTTTTAATTAAGCATGCAAATAAAGTTATTCATCATCATCTTGCAATGTACCATGCACTTTATGTGCCAGCAACAGCACGCACTTTAAAAACGTCTAAAACTAAGAATGGAGATTGTATTTACCTTGTTGTTCCTTTCACATTGAACCAACTCTTAGATGATGCATTTGTTATGCTGCTATGTAAGAGTGATATCTGTGTGACAATTTTAGCTAGCAAATGCACCTAGGGTTTTAGTTTACCAGTCCAGTATTTATATTGCTCGCTTTGCACATTGAATCAACTGCCTAAATTTTGCACATCTAGTTAACCTCAGCCGAAATTTTGTACATCTAGTTAACATCACCCGAAATGTTTATGTTCCATCTCAAGATTAAAGACTGTGGGGCATATTAGCAAGACCCACGTTAAAATTATCGCCGTTTTAGCGGCAGGAAACTGCCGCTAAAACGGCGATAATGGGCTTGCTAATATGCGTTATGGAATTCCAATAGAAGCCCAGGTTAGATGTGCAGGATATCTAACCTGGGCTTCTATTGGAATTCTATAACGCATATTAACAAGCCCATTATCGCTGTTTTAGCGGCAGTTTCCTGCCGCTAAAACAGCGATAATTTTAACGTGGGTCTTGCTAATATGCCCCTGTGTTTTTATACTCTCTAGATAACAATTATTGCATACTGCTCTGACTATTTTGACACAAGGAATTAATGGTTTTATGATATGTTCACCAAGCTCTTTTTAATTATGAAATTTGCTGTATCATGTTTTATTATGTCAAAATTGTTAAGGTTTTTATTAACTAAACAATAAATCTACTATACATTTGAAACTGAATAGTGTTTATCTGTCTCCCTGCTGCACTTTCTTAGTGTTATCTTTGATTGGAAGTACTGTGTTTTAGAGTTACAAACATACGCTATAGAGCTAGTTGCAACAGAGCCAGTTTATAGATTAAGTAATTTTCATACAGTGCAAAGTAGTTCTCTTACCAAAATATCCATTTACAGTATGTGACAAAATGATCTTTACACTTACTCTGGTATTCATGTTTACTTAGGTATTTTACTTTTTGTCTCCAATGCACTTCCAAAGGTGGCCTTCTTGCTTAGGCCCTTCTCAACCACACTTCAAAAGAGTTTTTTTAAACAGGATTTCAATATTGGGATGACTGCAGAAGTTGCAAAGTGTGGGGACATGAGAAAAGGGTAAGTTAGGGCTTTTTACTAGATGTCGAAGCCACATCAAGTCTGCCACCTCTACCTCCCTAGTTGACATTTAGGGAATCTTCCTATTAAGAAAATAACGTCATTACTCAAACATAACATTGTTTCATTACCCATATAGTACAGACAGACAGACAGAGAGGCACACACACACACACACACACACACAAACGCATGCATGCACTCACGCTCTCACACACACACATAAGAACATACACTCTCTCTCTCCTCTACTTGTCTCTCTTCTATCCAGAGCAACTCAATAGCAGTGGTATAAAGCTAAATGATGGGTTGCTTTGAATAATGTGATGAAGGGCACTGGGTCTCCCACATTCCACAGCTATTCATAAACCTTGCGCTAAATGAAGGCTCCATAAAACTTTGGAGGGCCCTCCGTGCTTCTGAGCCTTCAGGGGAATGCGCTATATCCCTCCTCAACAAATGTGCTTCTGCACCTCATCAGTGGCTAAATACTATCTACATGGAAATACAAAGATCATAGATAGCAGAAAATATTTCTACCAACATTATACAAGGAGCATCTAGTAGAATGCCATCTAGCTCGTGAATAAATATTGCTCAATTATCTTCCTAAAGATAGTTTTGTAGCTTCCGGAATTAATTATGCTGTATATGAATTCTGAATGAATAGATACTAAGAAAAAGAGACTTTGGTTGGTGTCTGAGGTCCTTCTTTTATACCCTTGTGCCCTGGTTCTTAAAGGTGGGAGAAGCTTCAAGACAGTGGCTTTGAAGTGCAGAGAATGTCCTGCTTCCCCCAGCAGTGACTCTAAGCCGGCTGAAGCGACAATGCAGGGTCATTTAGCCCTTTGTGTGAAGGCAGAGCACAGGCTATTTGGGTGTTAGTGGGGCTGTGCTCAGCTCTGCCCCCACATCCTGCCAGCAGATCGTCCACTCAGGCACACCTAATCCCTCTATTTTTTGACTGTCTGTGAGAAATTTACAAAATCTAACTGTCAGTTACATCCAGTCATGTGATGCAGGCCGTGCTATGGGCACAAAAAGACTGAAGGAAGGAAAATGCCAGCTTTCTAAAAGTCAGTCACCTACAATAGGGGATAGGCCCTTAAAAAGTCAGTAAAGCTAGGACACTCTAAATACAAACACCACTCAAATTGCCAATACTGACTCTGCTGCTGCACATCTTTGTTTTCATTTGTGCCCACTGTACTTAATAGCAGTGATAACCATTTTTTTTTAATACATGTCATTGCAAAATAATTTCAATATTTGACATTGCAGTACACAGAAATCAAAATATGAACATATCACAAATATACATTACAAAACATGTCTCCCACCCAACAAAAAACAAATCAAATTACAATCTCAAACATTACAAAACATCGCATACATTTTAACAAACAAATGGAACACTTCTGAATTTAGCAGCACAAGAGGAAATGCTATCTATCACCACCTATCACATAAATGTAAATTACTCCCGACCTTGCCTTTCAACCCAACGGTGTGGAGCTAATTGGGAACAAAGGAGTGACTGTGTTGTCATTCAATAACATCTACCATATGTTCCAACACTCTATAGTATTGTGCACTCATTGACTGGAGATATGTCAACTTCACCATAAAATAGGGGGTTTCACTCCAATTCCAAAGACAGCAACTGGTTATCTCTTCCCATTTGGAAATTATACTTATAAAATGTAATGAGGCAAATTGTTTCCGGTCCAGGGAAGACTTGGCTTGGCAGTTCGGGCTGACCCTGTTTCCATTAGGCACAGGGTCAAGTCTGATTTGCATATAGCTGGGCCTGAACTGGGGTGGTGAAGTGAGATAAAGAACGATGATGGATTAAACCCAGATTTGTGACTGGGGGTGAGTGTCTGAAAAGTTTCAGTGCTCCCTGAAAGCACCAGATGATAATACGAAGGCCGCAAGCAGCAGCATCCCGGTCACTTCAACTAACAGGCATGCACACCTAGTCTCTACAACAAAAATAATTCCCACTGTTAGGGAAGTCCAAGCTGACTCTCTAAATTCCCACCTCCAAGAGGGGCAGGCCATCCAGGCTAAACCCACAATTACCAACCAGTCACAATCTAAAAGCCTTACTATTCTGCTCATTCCTGAATATAAATCCAGAGGGAATATTCTATGATTATTTCAATTAATCAGTAGTTTGGCGGACAAAAGCTCGTACGACCTGGAAAAAATTGAATTTAAAAGCATCAAGGAACTCTCAAGTCGAGAAGTAACAAAGACAACTTTGTACTCAGATGAAACAGTAAAAAAAAAAAAAAAATGTAAGTCCGTTTTTATATAGCGCAGCTACTCACCCTTACGGGTCTCAAGGCGCTGGGGGCCGTAGTGGCAATTAAATGAGCTATTGCCCAGAGTCACATGGTGCTGAGCTGAGGTGCCGCCGGAGCCGGGGATCGAACCGTGAACCCTGTGCTCTGAAGTCAGCTGCCCTGGCCGCTGCACCACACCTCTCCACTGTGAGGAGAATTCTGGAAGTAGAGGTCCAATTAAAGGCTTGGGGAATCCAAATACAACTGTATCAAAAGCCAGGCTATCCAGATCCTTTGATACTAAAGAGAAACGAGCAAGCAACTCCATGTACTTCATCACTGGGTAAGCAAACTCAATCCGTGCTTAAAGGGGCACGCAGCATGGACGTACCGCTGACAGATCCAAAAGATCGGAGCCTAGCAACCAGACCGGAAGACTGGACCTGGTTAGCCAGGACAATAAACCAACATGGCGAGTGTGAGAAGTTGGCCTGGCATATGCTGTCCACTCATTACAGTGGGCACCTTGCACCAGTCCAAACAACCCCTTATTGGAGATAGGTTAAAGACAACCTTATTGAAAGCTATCCTAGTGGTAGCTATGGAGAGCAGCCTTCAGGCTAAGTCTTGAAGGAATGTAAAGCAGCTTGTTTTACCAGTCTATAATCTCTTGAGTGACCAAATGAAAGAGCACCACACCAGGTATATATTCAAAATATATGTATTTATTGCTAAACACACCCCTCTAGTCTCTTTATGAGGCTAGAGTTCGAAGTACATAAGTTAGAAGTTATTAAATCACAGTAATAGCACAAATACACGTTTGGGCCCTACGGGCGTACCAAACCATATACCAATAAAGTGGTATGCGAACCACGACTGAACTAGACACTAGGCCTAGAGCCTCTAGAAGTGCTTGGACCACAAGGAACCACCCAAGGTAGTGACACAGGGGACCCACGGGAGACGCGTGCAGTGTAAATACACAACCGCGATACGCCGTTGACTTCTATGGAGAAAGTCGGGATCGGGAAATTAGATAAAAGGGACACTTAAGAGAGGACTAGGACAAAACCCTTTGAGATCTAGGACTTTGAAGAGTCTCTACCCATGGGAGCACCGGAGTACTCGTGTTACCTCACCCAGGGAAGCCGGGTGCATAGGTGCCTTTCGGGGTCGGGTTTCGTCGTCGATTCGAATGGCGATCTGCTGCAAAGTGCTGCTGGCGGCCAAGAGAAAAGTGTCCGGGTGGATCCAAGAGTGGATCGGAGTTTGGAAGAACCTGAAAGCAGAGGGGACAGAGTCTGGGTCACTAGCCAGTGACCAGGAAGGCGATGGACAGATGCCCACCGATGTTGAGTGCTTCAGGTGCGTTGACAGTCGTCTTGACTCTTCAGCCACGAGGTCCAGGAGGCGTTGTCGGCAACCAGAAGCAGGATTCGGGCTGGTACACGACGTCTGTCGAGTGCTGAGGTGTCGGCGACCAGATTGGACCCAACAAGCCTTGGCAACGGCAAGTCTTAGTGAAGATGTAGATCGTCGATGGTGCAGACCAGCAAGGTCTGTGGAACTCACCCAGCAAGGGTAAATGAGGACAGGCCTGGAGCAACCAGGATGCCAAGCTAGAAAAGGATTGGCCTTCGTTAAGGGCTACTAGCCAACGGGCTAGCGACCGCAAAGGAGCCTCGTGATGCCGCAAGTGGATCTGGCTTACAGGACACTCGTGGAGTGGGGGCCAGTGATCTTCGGTGCAGGTGGTGCTGGAGGCTAGGGCTACTCGGAGCCCAAAGCACAACTTCTTGGGAGACCCAGAAGAGGATGCACTTGCAAATGTGCTCATTGTCCAGGGGTCACGGTCTCAAGTCACCCACGATAGCCACGGGCCTCAGCTTTGCTGGGGACTCAGGATAGCCTCGGAGAAGTCTGAGAATCCACCTCTGGTGATGCGATGACTTCGGCGTCCGACGGGAGCTTCAGAAATGCGAACCGGACAGATGCTTCTTTGGTGCCTGCCAAGCAGGGTAGTCACTCCTTGACCCCAAGGGAGATTCTTCTGTCCTCTAATCGTGAGTAGAGCGTCGAAGGTCCAGGATTCAGTTACAGAGTTTCGTCCAGGGATAATCTAAAGTCCTAAAGACTGGGTTCCTACCTTTATACTAAAGATAGGGGTTGGACTACTCTGTGGCCCCACCTAGGGGTGGGTCAGGGCAGAGGGGTGGCTACACCCCTTTCCCTTTGTCCAGTTCGCGCCAAAGCAGGGGCTGCAAGCCCCTGATCCGGTTTGAACTGGGGTATGCACAGGGACACCAAATGTGCCCCCAGTGCAGGACTTCAAAGCACCCGAAAGTGCTCCCGCCCAGCCCCAATACACATTATCCTGTCTGGGGAGGTGGTCACACCTCCCTGGGACAGGAAACCTATTGTCCAGGCCTCCCCTGCCGGAGTTTCGTCCAGCAGCAGGAGGCCAGACTCGTGTCTGTGGCAGCAGCATCCATTTTGTGATGCCAGGGCTCTGGAAAGAAGTTACCGGACTAGTCAGAGTTAACATGTCTCTCCCTCTAGAAGGGTGGAATGCTACCCCCGCTGCCAGGATTGGCGGGGGTAGTATTCCAAGATGTTTGACACCAAACACGACATGTTTAGGTGCAGCCATTCCAAAGTTAGCATTTTACCGCGAGGATATAAAGCGCTTAAGAGTATATGGTCAGGCTGCACTACAAACAGCATCAGAGATGGTCTCCGAACGCTGCAGAGGGGCCCTGCTCATGCAGGGGCACCCTCTCACATAGGAACCATGCACTCTGCCTTTAGGATTGATAAGGCCTGCCATAGGAGTGACTTACAGGTTTATATGTGTGTATGTATATAGTGATATAGGTAACCTATATACCAGTAAGGGGTGCATGCACCACCTTACCCAGGCTGCAGTAGCAGACATGTGGTGTCAGTTTGGATGGCCTTCCAGGGGTGGCATAATACATGCTGCAGCCCCTGGCAGGCCTCTGAGGTACCTATGCCCTTGGTACATATTATACCATATACTAGGGACTTATAAGGGCACTCCAGATTCCAATCAGTGATGTGCCTAAGGCACATGGAAACCATTTTACAGAGAAAGCAGATAGACTGGGGCCCTGAATAGCAGGATCCCAGTCCAACTAAGTCATAAACCAGCAAAACACCATAAAAAAAGTGGGGGCAACCATATAGTCAGATTCCACCTTCCTACATAACCCCCCCAAACGAAAGGAGATAAGGCTAACCTTGGCCAGTTGAGCCTTCATTGACTAAGTGGTCATATAAGGAAGCACCTGCACTAGCATGGTTGCCCCCTGTCTTATGGTCCACTAAGCAATCCCTCACCCTAAGGGTATGAGAGGGTCTCCACCATGGGGATTCACTACCTGTGGTGTGCTTAGGTAAAGTACAAGGCTGGTGAGGTGTCTGGGTAGAGAAGTGAGGCCCTAGGAATGTTGGCCTCAGCTTCCTCAGATCACTGGTCACCATGTATGCCTGTCTTTCCATGACTGAGTTGCACTTTGCTCTAAGGGTCAACCTTTGGCTGCCTACAGCTGGGGGTTGGGTCCCTTTGGATGGACTACTGGAGGGACATGGCAGGTTTGGAACCTTCTGGTCCCAGGTTTGCCCTTGCCTACCAGAGTCCTTCTGGGGAGGTCCCTACATAGAGGTATGGGGGATCCCTCAGTGTGTAGAGGAATTTTCACCTGGCTAGGGCTACTAGACTGGGTGCCCCTAATCTGCTGATGGGGGGGTTCCTCTGGACAGGGGGCCCTGGGGGGTCCACTGACCTCCCTGACCTCTGCAGCCCTGGGCTGACTGAGGCAGGGTAGAGAGGGGCAGGTTACCTGCTCCAGACTGGGTACCACCTTGGAAGGGCCCTCTGCCATCAGGGGGTGGTCAGGCCAGGCCTGACTACCTCTGTGGCAGTTCCTTCACTAGGGGTAGGGTCAGTTCCCTGAGGAGGCTGACCCTTACCTACTGTCTGGGGGGAAGAAGACTTTTCTTCAACCCTGGTGCTCTCTTTTGGGGGAGAGTGGGCCATTCTTTCAGGCTCCATCTCTCCAAATTCTTGGGCTGGGGCTGTGGCCATCACAGCCCCACTAACCTTTACAGGGACGCCCAACATCCTAAGATGGGTTTGGTGTTCAACTTCAGCCCAGGCTGAAATTTCCAAATCATTGCCCATCAGGCAATCTACAGGTAAGGTGGGGGACACTGCCACTCTCTTTGGGCCTGTGACCCCCTCCCAGCTGAGATTGGCTATGGCCATGGGGTGATCTGTTCTGACACCATCAATGTTGGTCACCTGGTACTTAAACTCAGGTAAAAACTGGTGAGGGGGGACTAGTTTCCCTGCCACCATGGTGACACTAGCCCCTGTGTCCCTAAATGCCACAGCTTTCTGACCATTAATTATTGGCTCCAATCTGTACCTGCCCAACGCTGTGGGACCCATGGTAAAGGTGGCAAATCCTATACCACCATCAGAGTCAGAGGAGTCTGTTGAGGGGTCCCTGTCTAAACTAGGGCTCCCCTCTGTTCCTCTTGCAAAAGCACCCAACTTTTTGGGTGCACTACTCCCAACTGGAGGATTACTACTGGTAGTACCAGGAGGGGTGGTAGTAGTTGTGGGAGGAACATTTTCTTTATTGCCAATCCTGGGGCAACTGGGATCAGTTTTCCAGTGCCCAGGCTTTTTACAGACATGGCAATAGGGTTTCTTTTCAGGAGAGGAAGGAGTTTGGGACCCACCCCCAGAAGAGGAATTTTGGGGCCCTGTAGGGGACTTATCCTTAGATTTATCCCCACCTTTCTCTTGGGACTTAGTAGAATCTTTCTTCTGGTCACCACCTTGATTTCTAGTTTTTACTCTGGTTCTGACCCATTTGTCTGCCTTCTTTCCCAATTCTTGGGGAGAGGTCAGATCAGAGTCCACCAGATACTGGTGCAAAAGCTGGTTTTGACAATTATTAAGGATCTGCTCCCTCATAATCAAATTGTACAATCCTAAAAAGTCATGCACTTTGTTGCCATGTATCCAACCTTCCAGAGCCTTTGTAGCACAATCTACAAAATCAACCCAGTCTTGAGTCTGAGCTTTTTGGGTGTCTCTGAACTTCAACCTATACTGTTCAGTGGTTAGGCCAAACCCATCTATCAGAGCACTCTTCAAGACTGTGTAATTGTCAGCATCCTCTTCTCTTACAGTGAGGAGCTTATCTCTACCTTTGTCAGCAAAGGAGAGCCACAAGATTGCTGCCCACTGCTCCTGAGGGACCTTCTGTACCTTACAGGCCCTCTCTAATGCAGTTATCCATTTGTGGATGTCATCCCCACTCTGGTAGGGAGGGACAATCTTGCTCAGGTTCCTATGGTCATAGGACCTTTCCCTGTCTCTAGGGACATGGCTGCCACCATGGGACTCTAGTCCCAACTTTCTTCTCTCTCTAAGGAGATCTAGGGATTCCCTATCTAAAGCCAATTGCTTTTTTCTGATTTCCAGCTGAGTTTCCTCATACTGGACCAGTCTGTCTCTCCTCTCATGAGAGGATTCCCTCCTGTGAGAGGAGATAGAGCTCCCTATGGAGGTGCCAGAGTGGTTAGACTCCTGAGAAGGAGATCTAGACTTCCTGGGCACACTCTTAATCCTTCCTGGGGGACAAAGAGGGCATCATTCTGATCATCCTCATCATCTTCCACAGGAGGGATTGGGTTATCCAGGTCAGGGTCATTGTCACCCTCCTGGCCAGTTTCAGAGGGGGGCTGGGGGTATTGGTACCCCTGGCCTCGTCCTCTTCCTCTGCCCCACCCTCAGCTCCTACCCCTTCAGTCCCCAAGGGCTTACTAAGGTCATAAGCCACCAACAACTCCTTGAGGTGTTGGGTGGTGGGGCTTTGGCCTGTCCTTATTTTTCTCAAGTTGCATAAAGCTCTCAATTCCAAGAATGGGAGTGTATCTTACTTGGAGGGTGGAAGCTCAATGGCTTCCTGCAAGGATTCTTTAGATCCTACCCTTAAAGACATTACTAGTGTGGTGTGGTGTATGCACTACCTACTCTAGTGTGGCCTACTAAACTCTCTTGAGTTGTAGAAAGGGTTGTGCTATCCCTTAACACACAACTCTAAGTTTAGTAGAACTTACTGTATTCTAAGCTTAAATTATATGTACCTTAGGTACCTTTAGTGGTTTTCAGTTGATCAATTCAATTGAGATTATCTGGTAAAACAATAGCAAGCTGGAATCCCACACGCTGCACACCAATGTGAGAAGTTGGCCTGGCATATGCTGTCCACTAATTATAGTGGGCACCTTGCACCAGTCCAAACAACCCCTTATTGGAGATAGGTTAAAGACAACCTTATTGAAAGCTATCCTAGTGGTAGCTATGGAGAGCAGCCTTCAGGCTAAGTCTTGAAGGAATGTAAAGCAGCTTGTTTTACCAGTCTATAATCTCTTGAGTGACCAAATGAAAGAGCACCACACCAGGTATATATTCAAAATATATGTATTTATTGCTAAACACACCCCTCTAGTCTCTTTATGAGGCTAGAGTTCGAAGTACATAAGTTAGTAGTTATTAAATCACAGTAATAGCACAAATACACGTTTGGGCCCTAGGGGCGTACCAAACCATATACCAATAAAGTGGTATGCGAACCACGACTGAACTAGACACTAGGCCTAGAGCCTCTAGAAGTGCTTGGATCACAAGGAACCACCCAAGGTAGTGACACAGGGGACCCACGGGAGACGCGTGCAGTGTAAATACACAACCGCGATACGCCGTTGACTTCTATGGAGAAAGTCGGGATCGGGAAATTAGATAAAAGGGACACTTAAGAGAGGACTAGGACAAAACCCTTTGAGCTCTAGGACTTTGAAGAGTCTCTACCCACGGGAGCACCGGAGTACTCGTGTTACCTCACCCAGGGAAGCCGGGTGCATAGGTGCCTTTCGGGGTCGGGTTTCGTCGTCGATTCGAATGGCGATCTGCTGCAAAGTGCTGCTGGCGGCCAAGAGAAAAGTGTCCGGGTGGATCGGAAGAACCTGAAAGCAGAGGGGACAGAGTCTGGGTCACTAGCCAGTGACCAGGAAGGCGATGGACAGATGCCCACCGATGTAGAGTGCTTCAGGTGCGTTGACGGTCATCTTGACTCTTCAGCCACGAGGTCCAGGAGGTGTTGTCAGCAACCAGGAGCAGGATTCGGGCTGGTACACGATGTCTGTCGAGTGCTGAGGTGTCGGCGACCGGATTGGACCCAACAAGCCTTGGCAACGGCAAGTCTCGGTGAAGATGTAGATCATCGATGGTGCAGACCAGCAAGGTCTGTGGAACTCACCCCGTGAGGGTAAGTGAGGGCAGGCCTGGAGCAACCAGGATGCCAAGTTAGAAAAGGATTGGCCTTCATTAAGGGCTACTAGCCAACGGGCTAGCGACCGCGAAGGAGCCTCGTGACGCCGCACGTGGATCTGGCTTACAGGACACTCGTGGAGTGGGGGCCAGTGATCTTCGGTGCAGGTGGTGCTGGAGGCTAGGGCTACTCGGAGCCTAAAGCACAACTTCTTGGGAGACCCAGAAGAGGATGCACTTGCAAATGTGCTCAGTGTCCAGGGGTCACGGTCTCAAGTCACCCACGATAGCCACGGGCCTCAGCTTTGCTGGGGACTCAGGATAGCCTCGGGGAAGTCTGAGAATCCACCTCTGGTGATGCGATGACTTCGGCGTCCGATGGGAGCTTCAGATATGCGAACTGGACAGATGCTTTTTTGGTGCCTGCCAAGCAGGGGAGTCACTCCTTGACCCCAAGGGAGATTCTTCTGTCCTCTAATCGTGAGTAGAGCGTCGAAGGTCCAGGATTCAGTTACAGAGTTTCGTCCAGGGATAATCTAAAGTCCTAAGGACTGGGTTCCTACCTTTATACTAAAGATAGGGGTTGGACTACTCTGTGGCCCCACCTAGGGGTGGGTCAGGGCAGAGGGGTGGCTACACCCCTTTCCCTTTGTCCAGTTCGCGCCAAAGCAGGGGCTGCAAGCCCCTGATCCGGTTTGAACTGGGGTATGCACAGGGACACCAAATGTGCCCCCAGTGCAGGACTTCAAAGAACCCGAAAGTACTCCCGCCCAGCCCCAATACACATTATCCTGTCTGGGGAGGTGGTCACACCTCCCTGGGACAGGAAACCTATTGTCCAGGCCTCCCCTGCCGGAGTTTCATCCAGCAGCAGGAGGCCAGACTCGTGTCTGTGGCAGCAGCATCCATTTTGTGATGCCAGGGCTCTGGAAAGAAGTTACCGGACTAGTCAGAGTTAACATGTCTTTCCATCTAGAAGGGTGGAATGCTACCCCCGCCACCAGGATTGGCGGGGGGGTAGTATTCCAAGATGTTTGACACCAAACACGACATGTTTAGGTGCAGCCATTCCAAAGTTAGCATTTTACCGCGAGGATATAATGCGCTTAAGAGTATATGGTCAGGCTGCACTACAAACAGCATCAGAGATGGTCTCCGAATGCTGCAGAGGGGCCCTGCTCATGCAGGGGCACCCTCTCACATAGGAACCATGCACTCTGCCTTTAGGATTGATAAGGCCTGCCATAGGAGTGACTTATAGGTTTATATGTGTGTATGTATATAGTGATATAGGTAACCTATATCACAGTAAGGGGTGCATGCACCACTTTACCCAGGCTGCAGTAGCAGACCTGTGGTGTCAGTTTGGATGGCCTTCCAGGGGTGGCATAATACATGCTGCAGCCCCTGGCAGGCCTCTGAGGTACCTATGCCCTTGGTACATAGTATACCATATACTAGGGACTTATAAGGGCACTCCAGATTCCAATCAGTGATGTGCCTAAGGCACATGGAAACCATTTTACAGAGAAAGCAGATAGACTGGGGCCCTGAATAGCAGGATCCCAGTCCAACTAAGTCATAAACCAGCAAAACACCATAAAAAAAGTGGGGGCAACCATATAGTCAGATTCCACCTTCCTACAGCGAGAGCACTTGACTCAGAACAAAACAACTTCCAGTAGGCGACCACCAGCTATGACTCTGCTCCTGGAATATAAACGGATTAGGAAACAAAACATCAGACAGAGAGCTTCTGGTTTATTTTCAAGGCTTCAACTTCATCCTACTACAAAAGACATGGCTAGACGAACCTTTTCATCTACTTGGCTTCAAAACACATCATTCACCAGCTGTAAAAGGTGCCAAATTCGGGCACCTGAAGGGCGGACTAACAATCTATTTGTCAATTAAGAGCATAACAGCAACCAAGGATGTAGATACTATCACAACCTCTACAAATGCAAGAAAAGCTCTCAGAGTGAATATAGGTGATGGCAACCAAAAACAACAAATAATAGTGCTAAACATATACTTACATCCATGCGACAAAGCCAATGGAGTCAAACTCGTGGGATCCGAACTAACATGATTGCTCTCAGAAAAATCAACGTCTAACTTTCTGCTGACAGGTGATTTTAACATGCATCTATTAGGGCCTCGAATAAGGGATGAACTACTGGAGGAACAATTTATGGCCTGGAATATCCCCGGCCAAGAAGAGAGCAAATGGACGAGCCAATAAAGACTAGCCAAGAACTTCATAAGGGAGCTTTGTGGCACTCAATGGGCGTTCCGCGGGAGATCAACCCCCGGCGGCCACATTTCACAATGCTGCTGCATGTACGCTAATAGATTACACCTTTGTAACCCTGCCGCTTATCAGCAAGATTACAGGTTTTCAGATAGCGACACAAGACCAAAGTGATCATCTACTACAGGAAATCACAATGAATATATTTAGCTCGATACTAGCCCAGCCTATGGAGGATCCAGACTCCATATATACAGTGAACTTCAGGAGGATGCAAATGCAAACCCAACCAACCAGAAAAACTGCAGGCTTCAGCAAAGGCACTCTGGGACAACCTGGAGGAGGCAGATACAAATGTGACAACACGCTGGGAACTTTTCACCAAAAAATTAGGAGAAATGTACACAGCAAGGGACGTGCCCCGCTCAACATCTAGGGAAACTCTCCAAAAATGGACTTCCCATCGATCATCAGACAGCCAACATAATCACCTCTCCATGTCTAAGAACTCTAACTTACGGGAGCTAAAGAAAGCACTAAATAAAACATTACGTAGGCTCCAGCGAAAGGGACCAGATCCCATCATTCAGAAGGAACTAACGCTATTAAAAACTAACAAGAAAAAGGTAATATGGCAAGCAAAAAGGGAATCGGATGATAAACTGTGGGCCAAGCTACTGTACGATTCAAAGACTAACAACAGCGCAAGATTCTGGGGCACAATAAACAGCTTAGAAAATCCAAACGTACAAAGAGTCAAGTCACACCTAACGGAAGAAGTCTGGGCAACTCACCTCCTGCAACATTTCAACTCAGAACAGGAAGGTCTCAGGATTGAGAAGCCTGGTCCCAGCTACACTCCCGGGGTAACTTTGCCCGATCAAACTAATCCAGCAGTGACTAACTCTCTCTCATTTTCAATCAACCAGATCAAGAACAAGATTGCTAGAGGCAAGTAGGAGGGCGTGCCAGGCCCTAACGGGATTCCTCCGATCCTATAAAAAAAAAAAAAACGAATTACTGGAGGGGGTCCATTATATCCCCAATATACAAGAGAGGTGACAAGAATGAAGCAAATAGCTACAGGCTGGTAGCATTAATTGATAATGAGGCCAAATACTACGCCGGCCTTCTCCTGGATGATCTTACAGATTGGGCAATCAAAAATCAACTATCCCCATCAACCAGACGGGCTTCTGCAAGGGCATGAGAACTACAACGAACATACTCACCCTGTCTCTCCTAATAGACGGTGTCAAAGCAGCAAAACTCCCACTTTTTATGTGCTTTAACGACTACTCATCAGCTTTTGACAAAATAGACAGGAACAAACTTAGGGCCAAACCTGAGAAAAAGAATATATCATCTGCTCTCTTAAACCAGCTGATACATTTACACACTGACACGTGGGTTCAAGTGAAGCTAGGAGACAGCAACTCCCTGTCCAGGAAAATACGAACCACAAAGTGGTTGAAACAGGGGTGTGTGCTGGCCCCGATGCTGTTCAATCTGTATATGGCTGATCTACCAACAGAATTGGACAATTGCAAATCACATGCTCCAAAGATGGGAGGGTTTTTACTCTCCAATTTACTGTACACAGACAATCTTGTTCTGATTAGTCGAACCCCTATCGGACTTCAACATCTGCTAGATGCAACCAACATCTATTCTGTTAACAACGGTCTAACCATCAACCTAGATAAATCTGAGGAAATGCAACTAAACCCAAAAAAGATCACATCCAGTCACTGTTGGCACTTGGCCGGTAATACAATAGAAGCAATCGAGGAATATAAGTACATGGGGGTGATAATAGATAACAAAGGCATGTTCAAAACACAAAAAGACGTCATCAAGAGAAGAGCCATCTCAATCGCGGTAGCTTTAAAAACCATCAAACATAAAATCTCCTGCCCAAGCCTCACGCCACTGCTCCAGGTTCTACAAACAAAGCTCCTCCCAACTATTACTTAAGGGAGTCAGTGTCTGAGGGAAAGAGACGCGGGCATCTTGGACAGTATAGTCTCAAGATCAATAAGAATGATACTTAATCTACCCAAATATGCCTCGTCTGCCCAAATTAGGTTGGTTTTGTGTCTGCAGATCCAAGAAATCGCTCGCAAAGGTGCCTATGTCAAGTGCTGGCACAGAATCAAAAGAGCTGGCCCTGGAACGCTGAATGCTTACCTATGGAATGAAATACACTCAAAGAAGGAATGTGCAGCCATGTCCTATTTGACAGCTTCAATAAACTATCTAGGCCTTGCAGACCTTTGGGAAGCCTCAGGGACGCACAATAGCTTCAAACAACTTGTAAACAAGACAGTAAAAAGGCTGTCTATGGTGGAAGACAAGGCAGCGCTCAAAGAAAGGGCCCACGGATGGTTCGTTCTGCAGAGCTACACCAAGCCCTCCCCACAACTTTATTTAGGTGCTGGATTCACCAGGAGAACAAAGGAAAAATATCTCCACTTTCGAATGGGCATTCTACCAACTCTGCTGCACCTCCCTCCCTGGAAACGATCATTGACACTGACTACCTGCCGCCTATGTGGGAAAGCGGAAGAGAATGTCTTACACCTATAGTGCATCTGCGGGAAGCTGCAATTTGAATGCCAATTCTTGCTGTCTAGAGAAGAATCATGTATACTTCTGCCTTCTCTTTCTTTAGAGTGGCAAGTTCTGACTTTTATACCACTGAATTATGTCTCTCTGTACCCTATCCCTCTTTTTACTCTCTTTTTAGGTAAATACACAATTATAAAATTTGATATCTCAATGCAATGGTTTTAATTAAGCATGCAAATAAAGTTATTCATCATCATCTTGCAATGTACCATGCACTTTATGTGCCAGCAACAGCACGCACTTTAAAAACGTCTAAAACTAAGAATGGAGATTGTATTTACCTCGTTGTTCCTTTCACATTGAACCAACTCTTAGATGATGCATTTGTTATGCTGCTATGTAAGAGTGATATCTGTGTGACAATTTTAGCTAGCAAATGCACCTAGGGTTTTAGTTTACCAGTCCAGTATTTATATTGCTCGCTTTGCACATTGAATCAACTGCCTACATTTTGCACATCTAGTTAACCTCAGCCGAAATTTTGTACATCTAGTTAACATCACCCGAAATGTTTATGTTCCATCTCAAGATTAAAGACTGTGGGGCAGATTTACAAGCCCCCTGCGCCACCAGTACGTCACTTTTCGTGACGTACTGGTGGCGCAGGGGGCTCCTCGATATTTACAAGGAGAGGAAAAGCCACCATGCGTGACTTTTCCTCTCCTTGTAAATACCGTCCCTTCACACGCAGCACTTTGCGGTGAAGGGGCGTTCCATGGGTGTTGCTGTGGGTGTTCCCACGCAACACCCATGGAACAAGACACATCTCCAGAATTACGAGAAATCGTAACTCTGGAGATGCGACTGAAAGCTACGCCACCCTAGAGGTGGCGTAGCGAGAGCGCACCGAGGAGAAATGTTTTCATTTCTCCTCGTTTTCCTCTTTCAATGCGTGCTGCATTCTGCAGCACGCATTGAAAGAGGAAAAGCCTGTACTGATTGTTTTTGTGCAGAAAGGTGCCCTTCCTGCACAGAAACAATCTCCCCATGGCGCAGGCATCCTTGCACCATGGTGCAAGGGTGCCTGCGCCGGCGCTTGGCAGCTGTTTGTGCGCCAGCGCAGGGGAGAGCACAGGAATGCGACATATTCTTGTAAATATGTCGCATTCCTGTGCTCTGAAAGTGCCGCAGCGTGGCGCAGCCAAAGGGCTTGCAGCGCCACGCTGCGGCACTTTCTTGTAGATCTGCCCCTGTGTTTTTATACTCTCTAGATAACAATTATTGCATACTGCTCTGACTATTTTGACACAAGGAATTAATGGTTTTATGATATGTTCACCAAGCTCTTTTTTAATTATGAAATTTGCTGTATCATGTTTTAATTATGTCAAAATTGTTAAGGTTTTTATTAACTAAACAATAAATCTACTATACATTTGAAACTGAATAGTGTTTATCTGTCTCCCTGCTGCACTTTCTTAGTCTTATCTTTGATTGGAAGTACTGTGTTTTAGAGTTACAAACATACGCTATAGAGCTAGTTGCAACAGAGCCAGTTTATAGATTAAGTAATTTTCATACAGTGCAAAGTAGTTCTCTTACCAAAATATCCATTTACAGTATGTGACAAAATGATCTTTACACTTACTCTGGTATTCATGTTTACTTAGGTATTTTACTTTTTGTCTCCAATGCACTTCCAAAGGTGGCCTTCTTACTTAGGCCCTGCACAACCACACTTCAAAAGAGTTTTTTTAAACATGATTTCAATATTGGGATGACTGCAGAAGTTGCAAAGTGTGGGGACATGAGAAAAGGGTAAGTTAGGGCTTTTTACTAGATGTCGAAGCCACATCAAGTCTGCCACCTCTACCTTCCTAGTTGACATTTAGGGAATCTTCCTATTAAGAAAATAACGTCATTCCTCAAACATAACATTGTTTCATTACCCATATAGTACAGACAGACAGACAGAGAGGCACACACACACACAAACGCATGCATGCACTCACGCTCTCACACACACACGTAAGAACATACCCGCTCTCTCTCTCTCTCTCCTCTACTTGTCTCTCTTCTATCCAGAGCAACTCAATAGCAGTGGTATAAAGCTAAATGATGGGTTGCTTTGAATAATGTGATGAAGGGCACTGGGTCTCCCACATTCCACAGCTATTCATAAACCTTGCGCTAAATGAAGGCTCCATAAAACTTTGGAGGGCCCTCCGTGCTTCTGAGCCTTCAGGGGAATGCGCTATATCCCTGCTCAACAAATGTGCTTCTGCACCTCATCAGTGGCTAAATACTATCTACATGGAAATACAAAGATCATAGATAGCAGAAAATATTTCTACCAACATTATACAAGGAGCATCTAGTAGAATGCCATCTAGCTCGTGAATAAATATTGCTCAATTATCTTCCTAAAGATAGTTTTTTAGCTTCCGGAAATAATTATGCTGTATATGAATTCTGAATGAATAGATACTAAGAAAAAGAGACTTTGGTTGGTGTCTGAGGTCCTTCTTTTATACCCTTGTGCCCTGGTTCTTAAAGGTGGGAGAAGCTTCAAGACAGTGGCTTTGAAGTGCAGAGAATGTCCTGCTTCCCCCAGCAGTGACTCTAAGCCGGCTGAAGCGACAAAGCAGGGTCGTTTAGCCCTTTGTGTGAAGGCAGAGCACAGGCTATTTGGGTGTTAGTGGGGCTGTGCTCAGCTCTGCCCCCACATCCTGCCAGCAGATCGTCCACTCAGGCACACCTAATCCCTCTATTTTGTGACTGTCTGTGAGAAATTTACAAAATCTAACTGTCAGTTACACCCAGTCATGTGATGCAGGCCGTGCTATGGGCACAAAAAGACTGAAGGAAGGAAAATGCCAGCTTTCTAAAAGTCAGTCACCTACAATAGGGGATGGGCCCTTAAAAAGTCAGTAAAGCTAGGACACTCTAAATACAAACACCACTCAAATTGCCAATACTGACTCTGCTGCTGCACATCTTTGTTTTCATTTGTGCCCACTGTACTTAATAGCAGTGATAACCATTTTTTTAAATACATGTCATTGCAAAATAATTTCAATATTTGACATTGCAGTACACAGAAATCAAAATATGAACATATCACAAATATACATTACAAAACATGTCTCCCACCCAACAAAAAACAAATCAAATTACAATCTCAAACATTACAAAACATCGCATACATTTTAACAAACAAATGGAACACTTCTGAATTTAGCAGCACAGGAGGAAATGCTATCTATCACCACCTATCACATAAATGTAAATTCCTCCCGACCTTGCCTTTCAACCCAACGGTGTGGAGCTAATTGGGAACAAAGGAGTGACTGTGTTGTCATTCAATAACATCTACCATATGTTCCAACACTCTATAGTATTGTGCACTCATTGACTGGAGATATGTCAACTTCACCATTAAATAGGGGGTTTCACTCCAATTCCAAAGACAGCAACTGGTTATCTCTTCCCATTTGGAAATTATACTTATAAAATGTAATGAGGCAACTTGTTTCCGGACCAGGGAAGACTTGGCTTGGCAGTTCGGGCTGACCCTGTTTCCATTAGGCACAGGGTCAAGTCTGATTTGCATATAGCTGGGCCTGAACTGGGGTGGTGAAGTGAGATAAAGAACAATGATGGATTAAACCCAGATTTGTGACTGGGGATGAGTGTCTGAAAAGTTTCAGTGCTCCGTCCATCATCTCCATGTGTTTGCTTGTTCGCCCTAAGTTGGCAGGGTGTGCCCAGACGTGGGTCTCTTGCTAACTTTGTCACTGGATCGAAGCTAGCCTGGCTGATATGGGGTGTTACCCCAAAACCAGTCCCAGGGTGCTTGTTTCCGGTCCAGGGAAGACATGGTTTGGCAGTTCGGGCTGGACTGTTCCCATGAGGCACAGTGTCAGACTGATTTGCATATGGCTGGGTCTGAACTTGGTTGGTGAAGTGAGTTAAAGAACGATGATGGATTAAACCCAGATCTGTGAGTGGGGGTGAGTGTCTGAAAAGTTTCAGTGCTCCGTCCATCATCTCCTTGTGTTTGCTTGTTCGCCCTAAGTTGGCAGGGTACGCCCAAACATGGGTCCTTTGCTCGCTTTGCCACTGGGTTCAAGCTAGCCTGGCTAATGAGGGGTATTACCCCCGAAACCGGTCCCAGGATGCTTGTTTCCGGTCCAGGGAAGACCTGGCATGGCAGTTCGGGCTGGACTGTTCCCATGAGGCACAGAGTCAGATTGTTTTGCATATAGCTGGGTCTGAACTGGGGTGGCGAAGTAAGCTAAAAAACGATGATGGATTAAACCCAGATCTGTGACTGGGGGTGAGTGTCTGAAAAGTTTCAGTGCTCCATCTATCATCTCCTTGTGTTTGCGTAAAAGCATAAAATGCCAACCGTGACTTTCTGGTCGTGCTGGACCGGGTTAAAGTCAAAAGTTCAGGACGACCGCAATAGACCGCTTGTTGGATACAGTCCTAGATTACTCCTGCTAGACTTTTACCAACTCAAGTTTTGTGCCAAGAGTCCTGTTGGCGTTGGAGAGGGTTTCGGGGGAGCAAAGAGAGCAAAGCGGGTGGTGGTCGGTGTGCAGGCTGGGTGCCGCGAATGGCCACCTGGTGCTACACATTTGTGGTCCTCCGTGAGCGATCGATGCTTGCTGCACGAAGAGATGGCTGGTGGCGTCTGACTCCGAAACTCGGCGCTAGCGATGTGATTCTGGTGCGAATGGACCCATTCGCAGTCAGGAAGAGCCCAAAAGCTTGATTTCAAGTGCCCTTGAGCGACACCAAGGGTCCAGGACCGGAGAGGGAACCACCATGGGGTCAGGAACTTGCTGCAGCTGGGTCTAGGAGCCATTTCGGGAGCCATTTATGTCCCTGATACTCAGATGAACGATTAGATAAAACAGACAAGAAAGGTGGGGGTGTTGCAATTGTGTTTCGCAGCTCAATTAAGGATACATTTCAGCCCATTTTCCATCTGGACTGTGAAGCACTTGACTTTAGTCTGAAATTGAATAACATATTCACGTTTCATGGACTGTTAATCTATCGTCCACCGGGCCCGAAGGCCAATTTTATTTTCAATATATATTCAAGACTTTATGGAATCTAGTGTAAACTACCCGAGCTTTACGTTAGTGGGTGATTTTAATTTTCACCTGGAGCTTTTGAATAATTCAGACATGAACCATTTCGTCGATACTCTTAGGAGTTTTAACCTAAATCAGTTAATAAAAGAACCCACCCATCTTGCCAACCATACTCTGGATGGAATATTTACAAATAATCAGGAGCTAAAAGTAAAGAAGGTCTTGCCAGTAGCATGGTCAGACCATAAGGCCATCTTTTTCTCGCTTAGGGTATCCCCAAACAAAGATATGGATATTAACAAACCTAAAATCATTAAATACCGGCCCTGGAAAAACCTTAATACTGAGGAACTGAGGGACATGCTCTCCAACTCTTGTAATTTTCCAGATAGCAACGTGAATAACACTGCAATCAAATCAATTACTGGTTAAACTCAGCAACACTTAGATTGGTGCCGGAATATTAAATATTATATTATATTAAATAAAATATTAAAAGCTATGGAAAAATCAATCAGCTCCATGGTTTTCACAAGATTTAAAAGCTTTCCAAGTGAAATGCAGGCATCGAGAATGCATGTGAAGGAGTGAATATTGTCCGAATTAAAAGGTCAAATACAAAGAATTACTTGTGCACTATAAGGGCTTAACCAAAGCAGCTAAAACAAAAACAATTCTAAAAAAATAAGCTCAGCAAAAAACACAAACAGGCAGCTTTTTAAAACAGTTAAATCCTTGTCAAAATGGAACAACTGCAGTACTTTCAGTCCAGACAAATCTTTCTGTAATAGGCCGGCAGACTTTTTTCAGTCCAAAGTTAATTCTATATTTCAAATTTGTTCACCTTCTCAAAACACACTATGCACTGGTGACGCTTCAATCCATGTGAAGTAGTTGGACTCAAAGCAATCCTCTACACCTCTATTATTCCACAATTTGAAAGTTTCTCTCCTTTCACCAATGAAAAAATAATCAGTTCTATCAATCTCATTAAAGTTGGGGCCCCGTCGGATCCATGCCCCCCTCAGGTTCTTAATCTAGTAGCCAGTTCAGTAGCTGGTCCGCTCATGGAACTATTGAATGAAATACTGACCACAGGGCAATTTCCGAACATATGGAAAGAGGCATCTATCCTTCCACTGGGGAAAAAATCTTCTTTGGATCCAAAGATGGTGGAAAGCTGCAGGCCTATATCTCGCCTACCTTTCCCTGCCAAAATACTAGAAAAAGCAATGAATGAGGAAATGCTAGCTTTTTTAGATGCTAACCTGCTGCTCGATTCTTCACAGTACGGCTTCAGAGCAAATCATTGCACTGAATCGGCTTTGGTAGCAGCCTCAGAGGAATTAAGAAGAGTAATCAACAAGGGTGGCAAAGCTGCATTGATTTTATTAGATTTTTCTGCCGTTTTTGATACGGTTCATCACTCGCTCCTCATAAAGTGGCTCCATTCGCTAGGTTTTAGAAACTCGGCACTGGCCCTGTTGAGTTCATTTGTAAGCAACAGACAACAGCGGGTGGAGATGGAGGATGCGAGTTCTTCGCCTTTTTCTCTCCCTTGTGGTTTTCCCCAGGGTCCTCCCTCAGCCCCATGCTGTTCATTATTATGTTAGCCCCCTTATCAACCTCATTCACAGCTACGGCTTAGCAGTGTTTTTCTACGCCGATGACACTCAGATAGTGGTGTCTATTTCATCGGACATAAATAAGGAGGCAAGGAATTTCTGCAACTTCATGTCTCAAGTTGCAATCGTGATGCAAAATAATTGTCTGAAACTGAACTCTGAAAAAAACGAGGTGCTGCTCTTTGGAAAAGAGACTACCTTCTGGCACGAGTCATGGTGGCCGTCGATTTTAGGCACACTACCAGTCCTGGTTCAGAAAGTAAGAAATCTAGGAGTCATATTTGACACAATATTATCTTTTTCTGAGCAAATAAATTCGATCACTTCTTCAGGTTTTTTCGTGTTGAAGGTATTAAAACATTTTTTTCCGTTTATTCCTTTTGACTTGCAAAAAACAGTGATGATGGCTCTCATCTTCTCTAGGCTGGATTACTGTAATGCCCTGTAGCTGGGCGCTCACAAGTATATGGTAAAGAAACTTCAGTCTTTACAAAATGCAGCTGCAAGACTGTTGTTGAAAGTTCCCAAGTTTGCACCCATATCCCAATCATTGCAGGGTCTCCACTGGCTTCCAGTGAGAAAAAGGATTGTTTTTAAGGCAATTTGCCTTGTCCATAAGGCCCTTCATCGGACTGGTCCAAAGTATTTTCAGGAACGGTTCTCTTGGTACATGGTGAGCAGGAATCTAAGATCAAGCTCCTCACGAGCCGTCATTATTACTAGAATAAACAAAGCAAGATGGGGAGGTAGAGCATTTTCCATTAGTGCAGAAAAACTGTAGAACTAACTGCATCCTACTCTGCATCGCCAACCTTCCCTGTTGCAATTTAGGAAGCAGCTGAAGCCTTGGCTGTTTACAGAAGCCATGGAATAAGCTGCTGTCAGAGTTATTTGTGCTTATAGCGACCGGTTGTCTCTGTTGTCCTTCCTCTAGCGCTAAGACACCTAAGGGTAATTGCACGCTTTATAAACTATTTCATTCATTCATTTTATTCATTCATGCAGAGGGCAGCAGACTAGCCCTTTGAGTTACTCTGTGGTCCTGGGTTCAGGATGAAGTTGCAGTCCAGTACTTCTTCCCCAGGCAAGAGGGCAGCAGGCAGCGGGTCAGCACAGCAGAGCAGCAGAATGGCGGTCCATGTAGCAGCACAACATTCTTTCTACCTGGCTAAGTATCCAAAGGTCCAGAAGTGTACTGAAGAGTTGGTGTCTGAGGTCCTTCTTTGATATCCTGGTGCACTGGTTCTTGAAGTTGGTAGACGCTTCTAGACAATGGCTTTAAAGTGCATGGAATTTCCTGCCTCTCCTGCCTCCAAGCTGGCTGAAGTGACAATGTTGAGTCAGGCCCCTTGTGTGAAGGCAGAGCACAGGCTATTCAGCTATATATGGGGCTGTGCTCAGCTCCAGCCCCCCATCCTGCCAGCAGATGGCCCACTAAGGCACACCTAATCCCTCTATTGTGTGGCCTTCGGGGAGGAATTCACAAAGTCTGTCCAGTCATGCCAACTTTCTTAAAGTGCTGCAGCAACAAATGATGGATGGAATGCTGAGTAAATCAAACATTCACCCCCAGTCAAGAGATCTGGGTTACAGCCATCATTCTTTTGCTCACTATGCCAATCCAGTATGGACCCAGCCATTTGCAAATCAATGTTGAACCTGCTCCTCATGGGAACAGTCCAGCCCGAACTGTCCTCCCTTTCTTAAAGTGGCAATCTTAAAATTGTGATCAAAAACACGATTTTACTACTAAATTGGGCTTTTTACCCCAATTCCAAAGACACCAAACATGAACTAACCACCTCCTCCCTTTTGGAAATGCACTTGTAAAATGTAATAAGGCAACTCCAATGTTAACCTATGGGAGAGATAGGTCTTGCAGTAGTACAAAACGAATTTAAGAGTTTTTTCACTACCAGGACATGTCCAACTGAACAGTACATGTCCAACTTTTTGAATACTCTGCACTCTGCTCTTATGGCTGTTCCAGGTCTATCTTAGGGGTGACCTATATGTATTAAAAAGGAAGGTTTGGTCCTGGCAAAAGGTTTACTTTGCCAGGTCAACATGGCAGTTTAGAACTGCACACACCCAGGCTACAATGGCAGGACTGAGACATGTTTAAAGGGCTACTTAAGTGGGTGGCACAATCGGTGCTGCAGGTCCACTAATAACATTTAATTCAAAGTCCTGGGTACCTGTAGTACCAAGTTCTTAATATGCAAATTGGGCATAAGCACCTTAGCACTGGTTAGCAGTCCTAAAGTGCCCTGAGCCAAAAGACCAACAAAAATAGGTTCAGCAAAATGGAGGAGAGGCAAACCTTTGGGGGACGACCACTCTAAGGCTGAGAGGTCTAACAGTGATACAATCCTCCTGAGTTGTTCTAAGAAAAATCAATCTTTGGTTCAAAGGTACCTTTAATGGTCACGTCTTGGTGTTCTCTAAATTCATGGGAAATCCCTCCTTCTCTACTAGGAAGTGAATGGGACAACTCACAAAGTCAAATAGCCCAGGGACCCATCATCTCTCCCATCATCTTCAATCTCTTATTATGGAATCTATCAGACACTTGCTCACTGACAAGGACATCATGATCCAACAATATGCCAAGTACACTCTACTTTAACTTAAAGTCTCCTCAATCAATGAAATTCAGTGGATCAAGCCAGACTATCGGACATGAAACTAGACAGCTTCACAGTGCAGTTGACAAACTATGCAATCACTTGGATTCAACCTCGACAAAAACCTTCACTTCAAAGGGCACATCACCAGGAAACCAAAACAGCATGGCTGTAGAGCTGCATCCTGAAAGAATGGAGGCTATTCCTTCCAGAAACCGACATCAAGGTACTAGTGCAAGCAGTGGTCATCTTTAAAGTGTATGAAGGCAATGCTTTGCTCAATAACTTACCTAACACCACACTGGCACTCCTCAATAACCTTCTAGTCACCACAGCTTGCCTCTTTAAGCATTTAAAGAAATTCGACCACATCACAGCAGCGTTGAAGAAACTATACCCGTCCCCACTCTAGACTTGCATCATCATGACCAGTTGAATTTCCTACAAGATAATCAGAAACAATAGCCACGCTTACCTGCCTAAAAACTGCTACCTCTGGTGCTAAATAAGGAACCATTGTATTGCCAAACTAGAGACTAAAATATGCAATAAAAAAAAAGAAACTGAAGGCAGGCCTTCTCTATCTTTGCCCCCAGGACATTGAATGGCTTCCCCACTGATAGGAGCAGAGAGAGGAGAGAAGAGCCAGACTGGAGTAATCTGACAATTAATTCAGAGACCACTGATCCCGTAGACACAAGGGAAGATGAGCAGACGTATGGTTTGTGGAAAGGTGGTGTCCAATTACCCACCAGTGATTCTAACCTCCTGCCACGATCCAGGGAAGGTTCTTGCTTATTCCAGGTGTGTGGCCTGTATCTTGTGGAATAAGAGCTGCCAACCACAAGGAAGAGCTGGTCAGATAAAAGGCTGTTAGGCTTATGTTTTACAGCTTAGATTCAATTCCTTTTATTTTATTAGTTTTGTTATGCTTCTACTGACTTGGTCACCGGACTGAGTGTCCAAAGCAGAAAAGAAGAAGAGAGAGTTCTATGCTAGGAGACAACAGAAAGGCAAGAGGCATACAGCTGCAGTTAGAGATTCCTGATGGGAGCACAGGCTCCCTCCCGACTTTCTACGCTTGCCTTTCATATAAGAGTGTGCAAAATTCATGTAATTTGATTGTGCATAATTGTATGAAATTTTGGCAAATTTACATGATATTGTGGGTAATTATTGAAATGCAAATCTATGATTTAGCGCTACATATTAGAGTGAAATGCATCGTCATATAAATATTTGATGCCGGAATGCATTTAGACCTAAAAACAAGTTAAAAGACAAAATCACAGCAAACAATAGTGGCTCAGCATTTGTTGTTCCCGTGTATTCACAAACTTTTTTACTACTGGAGAAGTGTAATCTTGATCCCATCTGAGACATGTAGTTTGTGTTTAACCTTCACTGTAGAATGCGTTTGTTTGTAACTTTGCTCCACTGTAGGTATGGATGGAGTCTCATTAGTAAGCATAGAAGGGTTTTGTTTTCATTCGACAGCAAGGTATGAGAAAACAAAGTTGACAAGGAGAAGCGGGGTAACGAGCAAGGAGGCGAGTTCTCATGGGAGAAGAGAGGAATGGGCAAGGACAAACAAAGTTGCAACTTATCGATGTGGGAAAGGGTACAAGTATCCAGTTGTGTGTGCCCTGGAAATTCATTGGCAAAGATCACGTGGGATCATCTACTCTGAATGCAATTGATATATTATGCTGGACGTAGTGTGGGACAGGAGAGTCATCTTAGGATTTCATCTAGAGCAGACCTATGCTTCTGCATTGTGTGGCTTTACTCTACCTGACCCATTGTTGGAGTGCCTTCTACTGATGACTCCGACAGCTGACACCTTTCTGATTTCACCTTTCCCAAATGCTTTTTAGTCTAGGGTTGCCCTTTTAAGGTAGTGTAGGGAAAGATAGCTTGCTCATGCTTACTTTGGAGAATCACCTGATGCAATTTAATACTCAATTCTTTTTCCTGATCATCTGTATCACCATCATAGAGTTAGTCATCTGCTTTGTATTATTTAGGGTAAATCTCTTCAGGAGATTTGTACTTATTTTGGTCTTTCTATATTTCTATATGACCATGCTGAGATTGGTCTACATTGATTTGTTTCTAAATGTATAATTAAACACTACTAAGCTCAGATTAAGTTGTCGAGTGGGTTATTGTGGGGCCACATTGGTCGCACTGCATTCAGCTGTTAACAAGTGATAGTATTCTCCATTTACTTCTCATGCTGCTACAAAGGTCATTGTTCTGGAGATAAATGTTTAAGTGGGCCCAAGCTCCTGCACTGCGAATGGCATGTAATTATGCAAAGTGGCGTAATAGCGGAATTGCTGCAATTTCATGTGATGGAGTGGAAATCTCATTTCATTTGTAGGGGTGCATCATAATTAGGGCTCCCGGGTTTTATGGTATTTATTTTTTTAACATTTCTGTCTGTATTTATCCATATTTATTTTTTGGTCATTTTTTCTGTATTTATCCACATTTTATTTTGTTGCGAGGAAAAAAAAGACGCTGTAGCTAGTATTTATTCACATTTATTTAAAAAGGCAATGCGCGCTTGGTTGTTATAGGTTCAGATAGTTATATGTAGATGGGTAAATGGGTTACTGCTTTTAACCAAGAGATCCTTTTGTTACTTGCAGTTAATAAATTGCAAACCTTCTAATATAGCACAGTGAGCTATGAAGGACCTTGTAATCTTCGCTGTCTTATGTAACGCATCCTATGCATTGATTTACACTTGATTTATTTATTGTATTGTAATTGCATTTATATAGCGCTTACTACCCCTGACGAGGCACTGAAGCGTGTTTTTATCCAGTAGCCCGCTACTCCGGAACTAACTCACAAAATCAGGGATTGTGAATAGCATGACTTTCCGTGGTGGTCACATATTAGTCAGGAAAACAATATTATTTGACTAGAGGTGAAAGAACTATGGGGCATATTAGCAAGAAGAGGCGATAATCATCGCTAACCCTGCTTAGCGTGATTTTTTTTATCGCCGGCTATCGCTGGAATATATCGCCACGATAACGCTGTATTAGCAACGATTAGTGCTATGGCGATGAATATTCCAGCGATAGCGGGGGAAATGGGCCAACATTGCTGAAAAACCAGCGATGTTGCATGGAGAAGGGAGAACACCTTGCTGATACGACCCTGTGGTCGTATCAGCATAATCCACCCCCCATGTTAGGTATGGCTAACACCTGCTAATTGCAGGTGTTAAATAAATGGCGATGACCCCGGTTAGCGCGACTTTTCACGTCGCTAACTGGGGCCATGGCCACCTTGCTAATAGGCGATAGGCCTGTTAGCGAGTGTTTCCCAGGTTTGTTCGCTGGAACGCCCACTTTGCATGTCATTAGCGATAAATATCGCTGACATGCAAAGCGGTAAAAACGGGCGCTAATGCCCGCAAACTGTCGCTAACTGCTGTTAGAGACAGTTTTCTGATAGGGCGATATAAATATCGCCGCTTTAGCGGCAAAAAGTGCCGCTAAAGCGGCGATAGTGCCCTTGCTAATATGCCCCTATGTTTTAGACTGGATAAAATCATTCTTCGCCATTGGTAGGCATGCATGTTACTGACCTAGCAGTACTAAAAGAAATGCAGTCTTCTCCATAAAAACATATTAGAAATGTCAACATAAAGGCTCATTTTAAACCATCGGACTGATGATTAACATTTGCGGATTTCACTGCATCCTAAGATTGAGTAACAGTGAAGAAACTGTTTCTGGGCGCAAAGATAGGTAAGTGACCTCTCAGTAACCAGTAATCCAAACTCTCTCAGTTGAGAATGTTATTTCAGTGTACATTATTCTGACAGTTACTCAAAATACATTGTAAGCCAGACTGTGTCGAAACCCTACCCTGACCTGATGCCGTACAACCCCGCAGGACGAGCACAGGCATTGACCTGTAAAGGTTAACGCCGTCCTCACCTGTTCTGTCCCCACTGCTTCTCGCTCCGGGTGGAGCCTCCCCAGACTGTAAAGGTTGCGGTAGTTTGCAGTAAATACAGTGCTGTGCAGAGCTCCCTGTGAAAGTCAAACTGGTCCTGCAATCACCCACAACAGTCTTAAAGAAGACCTTAACAACGTCGCCAAATTATGAAAATGTCAGACATGGCAATGTGAAAACTTGGCAGCTATGTGCGCATTAACGTAAACAAAAAACTGTCCACAAAGAAAAAAACATGGGAAAAAAACAAGAGGGCACACTCAACTCTCCCCCCCCCCACCCAACCACTATCTGCATTGCGCGGAGATGCCACATCCATAAGATCTAAGAAAAGTGAGAGCGTAATTGAAAAAGTCATGGTGGGGCACTAGTTCAGATGGGTGGGTGGAACGGGTAAAATTTGTAAGGCATGGCATACACACTCTATTGACATGCTCCAACACTTACTACAGAGGCCATTAGACCAGTATCGCGCACACTCAGAGGCACGAAGCAGGAAAAAGCAGCTGCACTACAGGTCGAGCATGCGGCTGGCTCCGAAGATCATTACACACTAAAGTATAATGTGTGATGTAAAGCGCATGCATATCTCTTGAATTTGGGGCTGAACAAAGTCAAAAGCATGCCTCTCAAGTATCTGTGAAGTGATTAGCTTTGTGCGTTTGTTTTCCCTCCATTTCGTTTAGGTGTGCATCCCGCCGCACCTCTCCTCCCCCCTCGTAGCTCCAAGCCAGGATAGCTCCAAGTCAGGATACTTAAACAAAAGGAGGCCTAATGGCCCCTTAACATCGACCTTTGTCTTGACTCAGCTGAAATCCGATAAGCCCACTCCCCGCCTGCGCTGGGACAGACGTGTCTTCTCCTTGAAGACCACAACAAAGTTAAACCTATTTATTGGCATTTTCCGGTTTCTATTTAAAATGCAGACAAAGGAAAAATATTTTTCAGTCTGTATTTATATGTAAAAATCCGTTTAAACGGAAATCCGGGAGCCTTAATCATAATCATGTGTAGAGAGCACCCGTATATAATCTTGCAAAAATATGTAGTGTGAAGTGTTAGATTTGTGAAATGTGTTAACATAAAGATGTGACATATTTTAGGCTACTGACAAGTAGCATGGAGAATTAACGTACAGTAAATGTATTAGTTGAAATTGCATTAATGTTTATGTGAATTCATAAAGCTTACATGCTGCATTCTTATGTTAGCTGAAAATCGTAGGCCTGAAATGCACGTCCCTGATAACTCTCGCTTTAGTATTAATAGTTGAATTTCATCCGTGCTGTGGAATCAGTTCTTTCTCATGTTTTGTGTTGCAGGTGAATAATGTCTTTGTTTTACTAGCTAGGCAAGGAGATAAGAAGTTACTATTGTGTGACTTGAGTCGATAAAGGAAGGTCGTTACGATTCACACAGGAGAAGGTCTGGAAACCAAGGACAAATTGTTGCGAGGAAGGTACATGGACGTCATCGTGGAAAAGTACATCCAAGAACGTACCCAGAGTGGATGGCGTGAGCATGGTGCATTATGGGAACTCTACTTGTCGATAACTGGTTGTTGGAATTAGGGAAAGAACCCCACTTCTTCTTTGCCTTCAGAGAGAGAGCATCTCAAGTGAGCTCTATCTTTGTGATGGCGGCTTCATGCTACTTGACCCATTGATCATGGAGAGACTTCTTAGGACGACTCCACGTACTGACATCTTTTTATCTTTTTTTCTTGAAAATGCTTATTGAGGGATGTCACCTTTGCATTAGAGTAGGGATTAGAATTAATGCTTTTCACTCACCAAACCTGGATGCTGGGAAATTTGGACTCATACTTCCTGACTTTCTGTATTCTACTTCTTGAATTAATTGTTTTGCTTATGCTGCACCGTCTAAATTGGATGCGCAGATTTGGCTTCATGCTAATTCCTTTGTATTTCTATACCCTCGTGTTGAGGTGTCTCTATATCCTCTATTTTTGGCTTTGTAATAAACCAACTAACTTTAAGTAGTGGTCCGTGAGCTAGTATGTATCAAGGAGAATTATTGGCTAATTGACTATTTCCTAACAATTATTCTCCCCTTTACGCTTTCATGCTGTTAAAAAGAACCATTGTGTTGTGACTCTAATACAGGTCTAGAACTTATGGGCCCGGCCCTTTCAATTGGTAGCAGAGTAGGATGGTTCGCACATGAAGCAAGGGGAGAATCTGGAAATGATCGAGAATAAGTGGAACTTAGAACCCCAAAGCCCCAAACTAGAGCCCGATGATCGAGAACAGAAGTCGACGAAATCTGGCAGGGACCGACGGAGCTTGAAGGTGCGGCTAGATTAGCGTCAGAAGATGGAGTGAGTATTAATAGGGTGTATGTAGTATGTTAGATTGGGGGAATGGTTTTATTGTGTGATATCTTGCCGAGTTGGAGTGAGAGTCGAGTGAATGTGGTTTTGGGCCGGACGTTGTCCAAGGATTGAGATTTGAGTTACAGGTCCCTAAGTGGCCTAAGATCCCGGTATATTAAAAGGTGTAGAAGACACCGAGAATGTGTTTGTCTGACTGAAGAATTGAGGAGTTGTCGTGAGACGTCATCGGCAGTTCCACTTAAGACAGGGAACTTTGTGTGAATGGGATGTATGAGAATCGACTAATGGACCTTGTGTACATAGGCTAACTATACTGATTCAGGTGATCCATTCCGGGTGAGGGTTAACCTGTGTGAATGTTCTAGAGTGGTTGAATTCTATTGATCATTTTAAATGGCAGACAATTACAGATTTAAGATGATTGTATGAGCGAATTCATACGAAGAAATTGTGAAGGAGGGTGAGCCACTGCGAGGAGTGGGAGTGACGTCAGAGTGTGCCGTGCTGCGATATGTTGGTTGGCGTAACGCTGCGCTGGGATTGGTTGGTAATCATCGGGAAGTTTGTGGTTGAAAAAGATTGTTCAGTCATAACCTATTGAACAACAAGTTGCATTTTTGGAGCCATTGCGATGTTTTAGGGTGTTATGGGATATTTTTAGGGGAGATGAAGGGGTTGTTACTTAAATGGGCGAAGAGGTGCCAACCGAGGATACTCCAGCACACTACATGGCGACAAACGTTGGGCTCCACACAATAATTTGGCTCTAAAATTGGCATAAGATCACTGAAAAGGAGGGTGAATTGTCCTTTCCATGCTTTGGTTCATTCCGGTTGGATGTATTGAATCAACTTGGAGGAACAATGTTTGTGCTGTGACATTTGCCTAGACCAACACAGTTTAAAAGCGTTAGATGCATGGATGCGGGCAGCTCATGCTAAGCAGAGGGAGAAATATTAAGGGAGAATGAGGAAAACTGTGAGGGCATATGTTATGTTATGTTATGTTACAGGGTATTTGTAGAGCGCGCTGCTACTCCTAGGAGTGTCCCGGCGCTAACTTAACCCTATTGACAGAACAGTTGGAGCGCAACAGCAGGTGACTCATCTATTGCTAAAAGAGCCAAGTTTTTAGCTTTCTCCTAAAGCTCAGGCGATCCTGCGCCTGTCTCAGGGGAGGCGGCAGGCTGTTCCATAGCCTAGAGGCAGCCACCTGGAACGAGCGTCCGCCCATACGGGAACGGGCGCACTATGGCACGATCAACAACCTCTGGGTTGAGGACCGTAGGGTTCTGGTTGGAGCATAGGGCTGGATTCTGTTCCTGATGTACGGAGCCCCTATGTTGTGCAAGGCCTTAAAGGCCAGCACCAGGGCCTTGAAATTCACCCTCTTACACACCGGGAGCCAGTGCAGGGACATCAAAAGAGGCGTCATGTGAGTCCGAAGGTCAACCATAAGGACGGCCCTAGCTGCCGCGTTTTGTACCACCTGCAGGCCAAGTAAGTAATCAGGGAGGCCTAAGTACAAAACATTAACGTAGTCCAGCCTGGACAGGCTGCACAGTGGGATGCGAAGCTTAAGAGGTGGAGAGTGGATACCATTGAGGGAGAGAAGTTGTACCCAGTATTGGTAGGAGATGGAGGACCACAGGAGGAGTAAAAGGACAAATGGGAGTGACAGTAGTGACAATGAAGACAGCTTGTTGGATGGGTTGTTAGCCGAGCGTCCTCCACCTTATAGTCCACAATCGGGTGAAGAGGGACGGAACTCATAAAGTGAAGAGCATGTGAAAATTGTAGCAGCTCAAGTGGGTCCTGATCCAGGGGTCATGGAAAGGATATCAGCAGGAGTAGGGAAGACGGGAGTGTCCACTTTGGAAGGTATGGAACAGAATGGTGTCAATGCTGCTTCACGGATTGCCGGAAGCTCTTACAGTACTGTTTACCATTGGTCCTGTTGTTCCTGTCTATGACCCAGGCTTAGTGGGAAGCTTTAGCCAGATGCAACACATACATGCCGAAGGTACAGGATTGGGAAGAATAGGGAGCACAAATGGGAATTGCCCTTCCTTAGTGCCTATGGAATCTAGTACCCCTTTGATGACTACTGTCGACCCTTCCAGAGTACACATTGGCTCCAGTACTATACGGTCTATACCCATGGTAAACACTAGTTCAGATCTGCAAATGTGGGAAACTCCTGTGAGAAGACCAAGTGGTGCGACTCTAGAAGCAAGCACAAGTCAGTGAACCTCCGATATTCAGCATGTCCTAGACGTTGCGGACTAAGAGTCATGGTTGAGAGACTATAATACTAGCAAGGAGAGCCAGAATAGTAAGTTGAGTCAGGGTACCATCAAGGCTGCAATGAAGGCGAAGTTAGTGGATGTGGTGAGACTTAAGGCTGAACTAGAGGAAATCATCAGTGGGAGTCTACCTTTAGACAGAATAGAGACCTATGAGCCGGATGAGTTGTTTGGAGCTAAGGATATTAACAGAATGGCGAGACATGCACATGAGAAGTTGTCGGAGTTAGCTCAGACACTACAGGGGAATCATAGGCTTACTTACAGCGACCAAGAGCTAGAGGAAAAGGGAGTGACTAGATTGAATACGCACATCTGAGAATTGGTAATGGGAATAAGGGCTTGGAGTATGTTGGATAAGTGGGAGGAGAGGTGGTCAAAGAAGAAGAGCATGAGAAAGGCGACAGGAGAGACGTCACCTCTAGGAGGGGGAATGCAGGGAGTAGAGGCATATCTATTATGGGTGGTGCCTAGTGGAAGGTACATGCATGTTCCCTTGTCTCTGGATGACATTGCTGCGTTCACAAATGATTTCCCCAGGTTAAGAGAGAAACCTGCTGAGTGGTATAAGCAAGTTGATCGCTTTGTTAAGATCTTGCAAGTGTTGTGGATTGATTTGAACACCTTGTTCGAAATTGTGATTTCTAGTGATTTATGGTCTGCTTGTTAGATAGCTGTTGAGTGGCCCACTGGTGAATCATAGAGGGACTCCATAACTCATGGTTCTTCGCCAAAGGTTATGAAGAAGTACGATCAGGTGATCACATGGTTGCAGTCCAAAATAGCCCACAAGACATAGATTGGCTAAGATTGATCGAACGACCCAGAAACCTAAAGAGTTGGTACATGCTTACTACGAGAGGATGTTACAAGCCTTTAATCAGTACAGTGGGTTAGAAACATTCGACCCTAAAGACATGGGACAATTTATATCAAAATGTTTGACTGGCTTGAGGCTGGAGATCAGCTCATGATCCAACAGCACCTAATTTGTTGGCAAAACAAATCCGTGGACGAACGTATGCCAGATACTGCAGTGATGAGGTCGACTCTAAGCATAGAAGGATAAAGGAGAAATTGATGATGGTCCAAATGCAAAATGCCCAAAAGAGAGAGCAGGTGCAGGCAATGATGGGAACTGTAGCTCGTGGTCAAGGGAATGTCCCAGGAGGTATTCAAGTACCATCTATTGCAGGTATGATGGGACAGGGAAGAGGAAGAGGTGTCCCTATGGGTCCGAAGACAGGGATAGATGTTGCGACTCTGAAGAAGACCACTGCCTGTTATTTTTGTCACAAGATCGGGTGCTGGAAGCGTGAGTGTCGCCTTAATCCTGCGAACCAGGAGCAGGGAGGAGAACTCGTGCAGGTGGCAGAGGGAGTAAATCAGTTACAGACAGTGACTAGGCCAAGATAATTTAATGCAGGAGAGAATAAGAACCAGTTAGTGCAAGTGCCTCAGCGTCCAAGAACCTTGAAGGGCTATCGAACCTATCATCAGATGCCCTTAATGGAAGCCCTGGGCAGAATTGATCCGGACCCATCCTTATGACGGTGCCTAAGGGGTGAGGAAGACTGTACACTTGGTGCAGTCTTAGAGGTAGACCAGAGTGGCCCATATGTAGAAGCAGAAGTAAGAGGTCATCCCATTACATTCTTGATTGATACTGACGCTACCTGTTCTACTGTAAGATCTACAGTAACCCAAACCTGCACCTCTCTGGAAAATCGATCCAAGTTGAAGGAGTCTCCAACATGAGAATGAAACCCGGTGAAAATCGGAACCTTTCAGAATCACCATAAGTTCTTGTTGTGTGATTCAAGTCCAGTCTATTTGTTAGGGCATGACCTGTTTTGCAAATTGAATTGTACCACTTGGTTTTGGGCAAGATGGCAGCTGAGTGACTGCTGTGGGTGCCGCTCTCTCTCCCTTCAGGCTACAATATGGTATAAGGAAACTACATGAATGAGTCAAGGCAACGGAATCGGTGCATTGCATGTCTGCACTACAAGACGCTTCTCTAGTGGAATTCAACAAATTACATACCTGCTGGTTCCCATAAATTCCAAACTCCTCGGCGGTCGCGTGAGTGGTAGGCGTTACCTACAACGGCACAGGATGCCTCCCAAGCACCCAAACTCCCCAAGGAACGGATCGAGGCTGGAGCAGCCGGGGGAGCGCATGGTCCGCTGCCTGCTCGGAAAATGCCGGCCGGCCGTAAGAGTGAAGACGCTACTCCCTCTATGTGTCGCGAGAAGGAGGAGGAGACAAGACCAAAAATGAAAGTCAAAGAGCAGCGTCCTGGCGAGACAGGGGAGAAGTCAAAGCAGCCAACGGTCCCTGGGATGTTTTCCGGACACGGACCAGCCGGCACCAAGAAATCGCTCGACAGAGAAGGGAAAAATACCAAGCTGCAAAAAGAACAAGATTGTGCTGGCGACCACATTCTGCTGCAAAGCGTGAGTACAGAGACACAGTCAGAAGCACATGCAAAGTGGGCTGACAGCGAGATAAATGCTTTGAGCTTGCCGTGGGATGACTGGGCTGAAGGGGGGGCAGATAAGATTCGGCCAGAGCAACTGATTTCGGGGCGGGAAGAGTAGAAGCTGATATGGGGAATCCCATAGGCTCAATGGATTTTAGTAATGCCCTGATATGCCCAAAAGCAGTTGGAACCACGGTAGGGGATAAGTTTTACTCCCTCACCGATGACTCAGAAATCTCTAATGGTAGCGAAATGGGCGAAACTGATCTGGATAATTCTGGAGGGGACACGGACAGCTCCACGGTGGAACCAGTTACTCAGAAACGCGCATCTGTTTTGAAAAAAAGGAAGAACATCGGGGAAGAGTCCTGAAGTAAAGGGCTCGGAATCTGACTTTAGCAGATCTATCCAGATGAAATGGGACTACTCAGCTACTCATTTCGGGCCAGAGGCTAAAAAGCTGGGAGAAGATGGAATTCAGTTTGAAGCGGCTAAGTTATTTCCAGAACCCAATGCTGTCGGGGGAAGAGTCCTGAAGTAAAGGGCTCGGAATCTGACTTTAGCAGATCTATCCAGATGAAATGGGACTACTCAGCTACTCATTTCGGGCCAGAGGCTAAAAAGCTGGGAGAAGATGGAATTCAGTTTGAAGCGGCTAAGTTATTTCCAGAACCCAATGCTGTCGCTGAATCCTCCCCCTCAATGGGACTGATCTACTCTACCCTCAAGCAGATGCAGGTAGAAGCGCGGCAAGAACATAAAAGGGCTCATTTGGCAACAAAGAAATTACAGGGAGCCTTAAGGAAAGTGAATAAGGCGTGCACTGAGATCGCAGAACGTACTACGGCGCTGGAAGAACGGATAGAAGTACTCGAGGCTGGGGCCGAGACTATGGGACAACAAGCAACCGCAAATGAGGCCAGAATGACGGACGTCATGTAGAAGATGGAGGATTTCGATAATCGCCAGCGGCGGAACAACCTAAGGCTGCTAGGCATAGCAGAAAATGCTGAAGGGGAAGACATTCGGGGGTTCATCTTATGGCTGCCAAGAGTCGCAGTGGGGAAATCGGCGATAACCGATCTCTCGGCTAAAAAATCAGCTGGGAAATATATGGCCTGGCATAGTAAAATATATGAAAATAATAAAAGGGTGGGACAGTTACTAGCTCGGCGCACAAGTGAGAGCACTGTTCAGGGGGATATCTCTGAAATTAGGGATCCTATCATTGGCCTAATCTCTGAACCAACAGCTGTGCGCTCCTCGTTTCAGAGGTTTTAACAGCAGTTATATATGGAGCACACCTGCTACGAGGACAAAGAACTAGAGGAATATCTAATAGGCCTGCCTGCCGCAGGGTTATCTTTGGAGGAGAAAGATCTTCTAGAGGCTCCTATTACATAAGATGAAGTAAGGGGGGCAATTAAATCACTCCCGTCAGGGAAAGCGGTTGGAACCGACTTAATCCAAGGGGAATTTTATAAAAAATTCTCCCCTTGGCTATAAGTTTATGAGGGAGCTATTTTTGAGCGCTCAATCGGGAGGAGATGCCCCAGACTCATGGAGGTCGGCCAACATAGTGGTATTTCCAAAGAACGATAAACCCATTAATGAGCTGGGGTCCTATCGACCAATTACGCTGATCCATAGCGATATTCAGATACACGCCAAAATTCTAGCCAGCTGACTCGCAAGGGTGATTAAGAGATTGGTCTCGCCAGTGCGGCATGGCTTTGTCCCCGGTCGCAGTACGATCGACCATATTCGGCGGACGATTGCATTATTTGATGTCTCAAAGACTGCCGGCGACCCTATAGCGTTAATTCTGCTGGATGCAGAGAAAGCCTTCAATAGGGTTCTCCTGGCCATTTTTATGGGCTATATTAAAAAGGAAAGGCTTGTTCAGGGGCTTTATTAAGGCTATTCAGACGATGTACTGGAATCAAGTTGCTAGGGTTGTAGCAATGGGAGGTGTAGGAGAGTAGGATCTGCTTCACATGGGTACCCCCACTTTTTGCTGATGCTTCACTGTTTTTCGACATTAGTCTGGCTGGGGCCCTGCTAATCAGAACCCCAGCCTAGCTGCTTCCTCTCTAAAATGGTTTCCATGTGCCTTAGGCACATCACTGATTGGGATCTGGAGTGCCCTTATAAGTCCCTAGTATATGGTATACTATGTACCAAGGGCCTAGGTACCTCAGAGGCCTGCCAGGGGCTGCAGCATGTATTATGCCACCCCTGGAAGGCCATCCAAACTGACACCACAGGTCTGCTACTGCAGCCTGGGTAAGGTGGTGCATGCACCCCTTACTGTGATATAGGTTACCTATATCACGAAATACATACACACATATAAACCTATAAGTCACTCCTAAGGCAGGCCTTATCAATCCTAAAGGCAGAGTGCATGGTTCCTATGTGAGAGGGTGCCCCTGCATGAGCAGGGCCCCTCTGCAGCGTTCGGAGACCATCTCTGATGCTGTTTGTAGTGCAGCCTGACCATATACTCTTAAGCGCATTATATCCTCGCGGTAAAATGCTAACTTTGGAATGGCTGCACCTAAACATGTCGTGTTTGGTGTCAAACATCTTGGAATACTACCCCCCGCCAATCCTGGCGGCGGGGGTAGCATTCCACCCTTCTAGAGGGAAAGACATGTTAACTCTGACTAGTCCGGTAACTTCTTTCCAGAGCCCTGGCATCACAAAATGGATGCTGCTGCCACAGACACGAGTCTGGCCTCCTGCTGCTGGACGAAACTCTGGCAGGGGAGGCCTGGACAATAGGTTTCCTGTCCCAGGGAGGTGTGACCACCTCCCCAGACAGGATAATGTGTATTGGGGCTGGGCGATAGCACTTTCGGGTGCTTTGAAGTCCTGCACTGGGGCACATTTGGTGTTCCTGTGCATACCCCAGTTCAAACCGGATCAGGGGCTTGCAGCCCCTGCTTTGGCGTGAACTGGACAAAGGGAAAGGGGTGTAGCCACCCCTCTGCCATGACCGACCCATAGGTGGGGCCACAGAGTAGTCCAACCCCTATCTTTAGTATAAAGGTAGGAACCCAGTCCTTAGGACTTTAGATTATACCTGGACGAAACTCTGAAACTGAATCCTGGACCTTCGACGCTCTACGACAAGATTAGAGGACTGAAGAATCTCCTTTGGGGTCAAGGAGTGACTCCCTGCTTGGCAGGCACCAAAGAAGCATCTGTCCGGTTCGCATTTCTGAAGCTCCCGTCGGACGCCGAAGTCATCGCATCACCAGAGGTGGATTCTCAGACTTCCCCGAGGCTACTCCTGAGTCCCCAGCAAAGCTGAGGCCCGTGGCTATCGTGGGTGACTTGAGACCGTGACCCCTGGACACCGAGCACATTTGCAAGTGCATCATCTTCTGGGTCTCCCAAGAAGTCGTGCTTTGGGCTCCGAGTAGCCCTAGCCTCCAGCACCACCTGCACCGAAGATCACTGGCCCCCACTCCACGAGTGTCCTGTAAGCCAGCTCCACGTGCGGCGTCATGAGGCTCCTTCGCGGTCGCTAGCCCGTTGGCTAGTAGCCCTTAACGAAGGCCAATCCTTTTCTTACTTGGCATCCTGGTTGCTCCAGGCCTGCCCTCACTTACCCTCGATGGGTGAGTTCCACAGACCTTGCTGGTCTGCACCATCGACGATCTACATCTTAATCAAGACTTGCCGTTGCCAAGGCTTGTTGGGTCCAATCCAGTCGCCGACACCTCAGCACTCGACAGACATCGTGTACCAGCCCGAATCCTGCTCCTGGTCACCGACAACGCCTCCCGGACCTCGTGGCTGAAGAGTCAAGACGACCGTCAACGCACCTGAAGCACTCGACATCGGTGGGCATCTGTCCATCGCCTTCCTGGTCACTGGCTAGTGACCCAGACTCTGTCCCCTCTGCTTTCAGGTTCACCAGAACTCCGATCCACTCTTGGATCCACCCGGACACTTTTCTCTTGGCCGCCAGCAGCACTTTGCAGCAGATCGCCATTCGAATCGACGACGAAACCCGACCCCGAAAGGCACCTATGCACCCGGCTTCCCTGGGTGAGGTAACACGAGTACTCCGGTGCTCCCGTGGGTAGAGACTCTTCAAAGTCCTAGATCTCAAAGGGTTTTGTCCTAGTCCTCTTTTAAGTGTCCCTTTCCTCTATTTTCCCGATCCCGACTTTCTCCATAGAAGTTAACGGCGTATCGCGGTTGTGTATTTACACTGCACGCGTCTCCCGTGGGTCCCCTGTGTCACTACCTTGGGTGGTTCCTTGTGGTCCAAGCACTTCTAGAGGCTCTAGGCCTAGTGTCTAGTTCAGTCGTGGTTCGCATACCACTTTATTGGTATATGGTTTGGTACGCCCCTAGGGCCCAAACGTGTATTTGTGCTATTACTGTGATTTAATAACTTATAACTTATGTATTTCGAACTCTAGCCTCATAAAGAGACTAGAGGGGTGTGTTTAGCAATAAATACATATATTTTGAATATATACCTGGTGTGGTGCTCTTTCATTTGGTCACTCAAGAGATTATAGACTGGTAAAACAAGCTGCTTTACATTCCTTCAAGACTTAGCCTGAAGGCTGCTCTCCATAGCTACCACTAGGATAGCTTTCAATAAGGTTGTCTTTAACCTATCTCCAATAAGGGGTTGTTTGGACTGGTGCAAGGTGCCCACTATAATTAGTGGACAGCATATACCAGGCCAACTTCTCACATTGGTGTGCAGCGTGTGGGATTCCAGCTTGCTATTGTTTTACCAGATAATCTCAATTGAATTGATCAACTGAAAACCACTAAAGGTACCTAAGGTACATATAATTTAAGCTTAGAATAACAGTAAGTTCTACTGAACTTAGAGTTGTGTGTTAAGGGATAGCACAACCCTTTCTACAACTCAAGAGAGTTTAGTAGGCCACACTAGAGTAGGTAGTGCATACACCACACCACACTAGTAATGTCTTTAAGGGCAGGATCCAAAGAATCCTTGCAGGAAGCCATTGAGCTTCCACCCTCCAAGTATGATACACTCCCATTCTTGGAATTGAGAGCTTTATGTAACTTGAGAAAAATAAGGACAGGCCAAAGCTCCCACCACCCAACACCTCAAGGAGTTGTTGGTGGCTTATGACCTTAGTAAGACTGTAGGGACTGAAGGGGTAGGAGCTGAGGGTGGGGCAGGAGAAGAGGAGGACGCCAGGGGTACCAATACCCCCAGCCCCCCCTCTGAAACTGGCCAGGAGGGTGACAATGACCCTGACCTGGAAAACCCAATCCCTCCTGTGGATGATGATGAGGATGATCAAGATGATGCCCTCTTTGTCCCCCAAGGAAGGATTAAGAGTGTGCCCAGGAAGTCTAGATCTCCTTCTCAGGAGTCTAACCACTCTGGCACCTCTATAGGGAGCTCTGTCTCATCTCACAGGAGGGAATCCTCTCATGAGAGGAGAGACCGACTGGTCCAGTATGAGGAAACTCAGCTGGAGATCAGAAAAAAGCAATTGGCTTTAGATAGGGAATCCCTAGATCTCCTTAGAGAGAGAAGAAAGTTGGGACTAGAGTCCCATGGTGGCAGCCATGTCCCTAGAGACAGGGAAAGGTCCTATGACCATAGGAACTTGAGCAAGATTGTCCCTCCCTACCAGAGTGGGGATGATATCCACAAATGGATAACTGCTTTAGAGAGGGCCTGTAAAGTACAGAAGGTCCCTCAGGAGCAGTGGGCAGCAATCTTGTGGCTCTCCTTTGCTGACAAAGGTAGAGATAAGCTCCTCACTGTTAGAGAGGAGGATGCTGATAATTACAAGGTCTTGAAGAGTGCTCTTATTGATGGGTTTGGCCTAACCACTGAACAGTACAGGTTGAAGTTCAGAGACACCCAAAAAGCACAGACTCAAGACTGGGTAGACTATGTGGATTGTTCTGCCAAGGCTCTGGAAGGCTGGTTGATGGGCAGTAAGGTGTGTGACTTCTCAGGATTGTACAATCTGATAATGAGGGAGCAGATTCTTAATAACTGTCAAAATCAGCTGTTGCATCAATACCTGGTAGACTCTGATCTGACCTCTCCCCAAGAATTGGGAAAGAAGGCAGACAAATGGGTCAGAACCAGGGTGAAGCAGAAGGTACAGAACCAAGGTGGGGAAACCAAGAAGCAAGATGCTAAGAACTCTGACAAGGGTGGGGAGAAGGGTAAAGATCAAAAGTCTTCATCAGGCCCCCAAAAATCTTCTTCTGGTGGGGATTCACAGTCTACCAAAGGTAAAGGCCAAAGAAAACCATGGTGCAAGGTCTGTAAGCAAAAGACCCACTGGACCAGTGATTGCACCAAGTCCAAAGACTCCAGTCCAGCACCCACCAATGCCCCTAAGGCACCTGTTCCCCTAGTACAGTTGGTGGAAGTGCTCCAGCAAAGGGTTTAGTAGGGTTCACCCTGGGAACTGAGTTGGGCTCTGACTTAGTCAGAGAACTGACTCAGGCTGTGTTAGTCTGTGATGGAGGCATGGATGTGACCTCCACTGTGAGTCCCAGTAATCTGGGCAAGTACAGACAACAGCCTTTAATCAATGGACGTGAGGCTTTGGCATTTAGGGACACAGGGGCAAGTGTCACAATGGTGACACAAGACCTTGTGCTACCTGGGCAAGTTATGCTTGGTGAAATGTACCAAGTGACCAATGCTAGCAATGTCAGAACAGACCATACTCTGGCAGTTGTTAACTTCTCCTGGGGAGGGGTAACTGGCCTTAAGAAGGTTGTGGTAAGTGCAAACCTACCAGTCGAATGCTTGCTTGGCAATGACTTAGAGACTTCTGCTTGGGCAGAAGTGGAGCTCAGGACCCATGCAGAAATGCTGGGGATCCCTGCAGATGTGTTTGCTGTGACCAGGTCACAAGCCAAAATGTCTAGCACTGAACAGGCCTTGGATTCTGGAAGAATGGACCAAGTGCCTTCCAAGAGGAGGAGTAGTAGGGTTAAGGCAGTGCCTTCCCCTTGGCTCAGGAGGAAGATCAGTCCCTTGAGGGGGATGATCTCAGCCCTGAAGAAGGAACTGTCCCAGAGGAACTTGAACCTGACCAGGTTGAGTTCTTGGGGACAGGGGGACCTTCTAGGGCAGATCTGAGCCAGGAGCAGCAGAGCTGCCCCTCCCTTGAACCCCTCAGACAGCAAGCTGCTGCTGAGGCTGCTGGGAAAGCTAGTGGTCCCCATACAGTGTATTGGGATGATGGACTCCTGTACTCAGAGAGTAGAGACCCCAAGCCTGGTGCTACCAGGAGGTTGGTAATACCTTTGAAGTTCAGGGGCTTCCTATTGACCCTAGCCCATGATATTCCCTTAGCAGGTCACCTGGGCCAGAACAAGACTTGGGACAGAATTGTCCCTCACTTTCACTGGCCCCACATGTCTGAAGACAGTAAGGAGTTTTGTCGCTCCTGTGTAACCTGCCAAGCCAGTGGCAAAGCAGGTGGCACTACAAAGGCCCCCTGATACCACTACCTGTGGTGGGGGTGCCCTTTGAAAGGGTAGGGATTGACATTGTTAGTCCCATGGATCCCCAAACAGCCTCTGGGCACAGGTTTATCCTGGTGGTAGTGGATCATGCCACCAGGTACCCAGAAGCTATTCCCCTCAGAACAAACTACAGCACCTGTGGTGGCAAGGGCCCTCCTGGGAATCTTCTCAAGAGTGGGCTTTCCTAAGGAGGTAGTCTCAGACAGGGGTGCTAACTTCATGTCTGGGTACTTAAAAGCAATGTGGAAGGAGTGTGGAGTGACTTATAAGTTCACCACACCCTATCACCCACAATGCAATGGTTTAGTTGAGAGATTCAACAAAACCTTGAAGGGCATGATTAAAGGGCTCCCAGAAAAGCTTAGGCGTAGATGGGACATACTCTTGCCCTGCCTTTTATTCGCATATAGGGAGGTGCCTCAGAAGGGGTTGGTTACAGCCCTTTTGAACTTCTGTTTGGCCACCCTGTGAGGGGTCCACTGTGCTTGGTGAAGGAAGGATGGGAGTTACCTCTCAAGCCCCCAAAGCAAGATATAGTGGACTATGTACTTGGTCTCCGCTCCAGGATGGCTGAGTACATGAAAAAGGCAACCAAAAACCTTGAGGCTAGCCAGGAACTTCAGAAGGCCTGGCATGACCAAAAGGCTGTTCTGACTGTTTACCAGCCAGGACAGAAGGTGTTGGGTGTTGGAGCCAGTGGCCCCAGCAGCTCTCCAAGATAAATGGAGTGGACCCCACACTATTGTTGAGCAGAAGGGTGAGGTCACTTATTTAGTGGACCTAGGAACACCCAGGAGTCCCCACAGGGTTCTCCATGTCAACAGGTTAAAACCATATGTGGACAGGGCAGACATGGGCTTGCTCATGGCTACTGATGAAGGGCAGGAGGAAGAGAGTGACCCACTCCCTGACCTGCTCTCACAGAACCCTGACGATGGGTCAGTTGATGGTGTAGCCTTGGCAGGCAGCCTCACTACCCAGCAACAAACTGATTGCAGGCAAGTCCTCAATCAGTTTCGACATATGTTTTCACTGACACCCAGTCAGACCACCTGGTGCACTCATGAAGTGGACACTGGGGACAGTCTGCCTATTAAAAACAAGATTTATAGGCAACCTGACCATGTCAGGGACTGTATAAGGACTGAAGTCCAGAAAATGTTGGAATTGGGAGTAATTGAACCCTCAGATAGCCCTTGGGCTAGGCCAGTAGTCCTAGTACCGAAACCTCACACCAGTGGTGGAAAAAGAGAGATGAGGTTTTGTGTAGACTACAGGGGTCTCAATGCAGTCACTAGGACTGATGCCCATCCAATACCCAGGGCAGATGAGCTCATAGATACTTTGGCCTCTGCCAAATATCTCAGCACATTTGACCTAACAGCTGGCTACTGGCAGATCAGACTAGCTGATACTGCAAAGCCCAAAACAGCATTTTCAACCCCTAGTGGGCATTATCAATTTGTGGTAATGCCCTTTGGTCTGAAGAATGCACCTGCCACTTTCCAGAGGTTGGTGAATACAGTTCTCACAGGACTGGAAGCCTATAGTGCAGCTTATCTAGATGATATTGCTGTCTTTAGCTCCACCTGGGAGGATCACCTGGTCCACCTCAGGAATGTTTTACAGGCCCTGCAAAAGGCAGGCCTGACTATCAAGGCCACTAAGTGCCAGATAGGGCAGAGTCAGGTTGTGTACCTGGGCCACCTTGTGGGTGGAGGCCAGGTTCAACCTTTGCAGAGCAAGATCCAGACCATCATGGACTGGACTGCTCCCACTACCCAGACTCAGGTGAGAGCCTTCTTAGGCCTGACTGGGTACTATAGGAGATTTGTCAAGGGGTATGGATCAATAGTGACACCCTTGAATGACTTAACTTCTAAGAAAATGCCCAAAAAGGTTCAGTGGACAGTTAGCTGTCAAAAGGCATTTGATGACCTCAAGCAGGCCATGTGCACTGCTCCAATTCTGCAGAGTCCTGATTACTCCAAGAAGTTCATTGTTCAAACTAATGCATCTGAATTGGGGGTAGGGGCTGTACTGTCACAATTGAATGAAGAAGGTCAGGATCAGCCAGTAGCTTTTATTAGCAGAAGGCTGACCCCTAGACAGAAACGTTGGTCAGCCATAGAGAGGGAGGCCTTTGCTGTGGTCTGGGCTCTGAAGAAGTTGAGGCCATACTTGTTTGGTACCCACTTCCTGGTTCAGACAGACCATAAGCCCCTCTTATGGCTAAAACAAATGAAGGGTGAAAACCCCAAACTGCTTAGGTGGTCCATTTCCCTACAGGGGATGGACTTTACAGTGGAACATAGGCCTGGGAGTAACCATGCGAATGCAGATGGACTCTCTAGGTATTTCCACTTAGAACATGAAGACTTAACTGGGCAAGGTTAGTTTAATGTCCCTACGTTTGGGGGGGTTGTGTAGGAGAGTAGGATCTGCTTCACATGGGTACCCCCACTTTTGCTGATGCTTCACTGTTTTTCAACATTAGTCTGGCTGGGGCCCTGCTAATCAGAACCCCAGCCTAGCTGCTTCCTCTCTAAAATGGTTTCCATGTGCCTTAGGCACATCACTGATTGGGATCTGGAGTGCCCTTATAAGTCCCTAGTATATGGTATACTATGTACCAAGGGCCTAGGTACCTCAGAGGCCTGCCAGGGGCTGCAGCATGTATTATGCCACCCCTGGAAGTCCATCCAAACTGACACCACAGGTCTGCTACTGCAGCCTGGGTAAGGTGGTGCAGGCACCTCTTACTGTGATATAGGTTACCTATATCACGAAATACATACACACATATAAACCTATAAGTCACTCCTAAGGCAGGCCTTATCAATCCTAAAGGCAGAGTGCATGGTTCCTATGTGAGAGGGTGCCCCTGCATGAGCAGGGCCCCTCTGCAGCGTTCGGAGACCATCTCTGATGCTGTTTGTAGTGCAGCCTGACCATATACTCTTAAGCGCATTATATCCTCGCGGTAAAATGCTAACTTTGGAATGGCTGCACCTAAACATGTCGTGTTTGGTGTCAAACATCTTGGAATACTACCCCCCGCCAATCCTGGTGGCGGGGGTAGCATTCCACCCTTCTAGAGGGAAAGACATGTTAACTCTGACTAGTCCGGTAACTTCTTTCCAGAGCCCTGGCATCACAAAATGGATGCTGCTGCCACAGACACGAGTCTGGCCTCCTGCTGCTGGATGAAACTCCGGCAGGGGAGGCCTGGACAATAGGTTTCCTGTCCCAGGGAGGTGTGACCACCTCCCCAGACAGGATAATGTGTATTGGGGCTGGGCGGGAGCACTTTCGGGTGCTTTGAAGTCCTGCACTGGGGGCACATTTGGTGTCCCTGTGCATACCCCAGTTCAAACCGGATCAGGGGCTTGCAGCCCCTGCTTTGGCGCGAACTGGACAAAGGGAAAGGGGTGTAGCCACCT
>CAWUFW010024403.1:0-60985 GCA_963921515.1 Calotriton arnoldi | reverse complement strand
CCAAAGAAAACCATGGTGCAAGGTCTGTAAGCAAAAGACCCACTGGACCAGTGATTGCACCAAGTCCAAAGACTCCAGTCCAGCACCCACCAATGCCCCTAAGGCACCTGTTCCCCCTAGTTCAGTTGGTGGAAGTGCTCCAGCAAAGGGTTTAGTAGGGTTCACCCTGGGAACTGAGTTGGGCTCTGACCTAGTTAGAGAACTGACTCAGGCTGTGTTAGTCTGTGATGGAGGCATGGATATGCCCTCCTCTATGAGTCCCAGTAATCTGGGCAAGTACAGACAACAGCCTTTAATCAATGCACGTGAGGCTTTGGCATTTAGGGACACAGGGGCAAGTGTCACAATGGTGACACAAGACCTTGTGCTACCTGGGCAAGTTATGCTTGGTGAAATGTACCAAGTGACCAATGCTAGCAATGTCAGAACAGACCATACTCTGGCAGTTGTTAACTTCTCCTGGGGAGGGGTAACTGGCCTTAAGAAGGTTGTGGTAAGTGCAAACCTACCAGTCGAATGCTTGCTTGGCAATGACTTAGAGACTTCTGCTTGGGCAGAAGTGGAGCTCAGGACCCATGCAGAAATGCTGGGGATCCCTGCAGATGTGTTTGCTGTGACCAGGTCACAAGCCAAAATGTCTAGCACTGAACAGGCCTTGGATTCTGGAAGAATGGACCAAGTGCCTTCCAAGAGGAGGAGTAGTAGGGTTAAGGCAGTGCCTTCCCCCTTGGCTCAGGAGGAAGATCAGTCCCTTGAGGGGGATGATCTCAGCCCTGAAGAAGGAACTGTCCCAGAGGAACTTGAACCTGACCAGGTTGAGTTCTTGGGGACAGGGGGACCTTCTAGGGCAGATCTGAGCCAGGAGCAGCAGAGCTGCCCCTCCCTTGAACCCCTCAGACAGCAAGCTGCTGCTGAGGCTGCTGGGAAAGCTAGTGGTCCCCATACAGTGTATTGGGATGATGGACTCCTGTACTCAGAGAGTAGAGACCCCAAGCCTGGTGCTACCAGGAGGTTGGTAATACCTTTGAAGTTCAGGGGCTTCCTATTGACCCTAGCCCATGATATTCCCTTAGCAGGACACCTGGGCCAGAACAAGACTTGGGACAGAATTGTCCCTCACTTTCACTGGCCCCACATGTCTGAAGACAGTAAGGAGTTTTGTCGCTCCTGTGTAACCTGCCAAGCCAGTGGCAAAGCAGGTGGCACTACAAAGGCCCCCTGATACCACTACCTGTGGTGGGGGTGCCCTTTGAGAGGGTAGGGATTGACATTGTTGGTCCCATGGATCCCCAAACAGCCTCTGGGCACAGGTTTATCCTGGTGGTAGTGGATCATGCCACCAGGTACCCAGAAGCTATTCCCCTCAGGACCACTACAGCACCTGTGGTGGCAAGGGCCCTCCTGGGAATCTTCTCAAGAGTGGGCTTTCCTAAGGAGGTAGTATCAGACAGGGGTGCTAACTTCATGTCTGGGTACTTAAAAGCAATGTGGAAGGAGTCTGGGGTGACTTATAAGTTCACCATACCCTATCACCCACAATGCAATGGTTTAGTTGAGAGATTCAACAAAACCTTGAAGGGCATGATTAAAGGGCTCCCAGAAAAGCTTAGGCGTAGATGGGACATACTCTTGCCCTGCCTTTTATTCGCATATAGGGAGGTGCCTCAGAAGGGGGTTGGTTACAGCCCTTTTGAACTTCTGTTTGGCCACCCTGTGAGGGGTCCACTGTGCTTGGTGAAGGAAGGATGGGAGTTACCTCTCAAGCCCCCAAAGCAAGATATAGTGGACTATGTACTTGGTCTCCGCTCCAGGATGGCTGAGTACATGAAAAAGGCAACCAAAAACCTTGAGGCTAGCCAGGAACTTCAGAAGGCCTGGCATGACCAAAAGGCTGTTCTGACTGTTTACCAGCCAGGACAGAAGGTGTGGGTGTTGGAGCCAGTGGCCCCAGCAGCTCTCCAAGACAAATGGAGTGGACCCCACACTATTGTTGAGCAGAAGGGTGAGGTCACTTACTTAGTGGACCTGGGAACACCCAGGAGTCCCCAAAGGGTTCTCCATGTCAACAGACTAAAGCCATATGTGGACAGGGCAGACATGGGCTTGCTCATGGCTACTGATGAAGGGCAGGAGGAAGAGAGTGACCCACTCCCTGACCTGCTCTCACAGAACCCTGACGATGGGTCAGTTGATGGTGTAGCCTTGGCAGGCAGCCTCACTACCCAGCAACAAACTGATTGCAGGCAAGTCCTCAATCAGTTTCGACATATGTTTTCACTGACACCCAGTCAGACCACCTGGTGCACTCATGAAGTGGACACTGGGGACAGTCTGCCTATTAAAAACAAGATTTATAGGCAACCTGACCATGTCAGGGACTGTATCAGGACTGAAGTCCAGAAAATGTTGGAATTGGGAGTAATTGAGCCCTCAGATAGCCCTTGGGCTAGTCCAGTAGTCCTAGTACCGAAACCTCACACCAGTGGTGGAAAAAGAGAGATGAGGTTTTGTGTAGACTACAGGGGTCTCAATGCAGTCACTAGGACTGATGCCCATCCAATACCCAGGGCAGATGAGCTCATAGATACTTTGGCCTCTGCCAAATATCTTAGCACATTTGACCTAACAGCTGGCTACTGGCAGATCAGACTAGCTGATACTGCAAAGCCCAAGACAGCATTCTCAACCCCTAGTGGGCATTATCAATTTGTGGTAATGCTCTTTGGTCTGAAGAATGCACCTGCCACTTTCCAGAGGTTGGTGAACACAGTTCTCACAGGACTGGAAGCCTATAGTGCAGCTTATCTAGATGATATTGCTGTCTTTAGCTCCACCTGGGAGGATCACCTGGTCCACCTCAGGAATGTTTTACAGGCCCTGCAAAAGGCAGGCCTGACTATCAAGGCCACTAAGTGCCAGATAGGGCAGAGTCAGGTTGTGTACCTGGGCCACCTTGTGGGTGGAGGCCAGGTTCAACCTTTGCAGAGCAAGATCCAGACCATCATGGACTGGACTGCTCCCACTACCCAGACTCAGGTGAGAGCCTTCTTAGGCCTGACTGGGTACTATAGGAGATTTGTCAAGGGGTATGGGTCAATAGTGACACCCTTGAATGACTTAACTTCTAAGAAAATGCCCAAAAAGGTTCAGTGGACAGTTAGCTGTCAAAAGGCATTTGATGACCTCAAGCAGGCCATGTGCACTGCTCCAATTCTGCAGAGTCCTGATTACTCCAAGAAGTTCATTGTTCAAACTGATGCATCTGAATTGGGGGTAGGGGCTGTACTGTCACAATTGAATGAAGAAGGTCAGGATCAGCCAGTAGCTTTTATTAGCAGAAGGCTGACCCCTAGAGAGAAACGTTGGTCAGCCATAGAGAGGGAGGCCTTTGCTGTGGTCTGGGCTCTGAAGAAGTTGAGGCCATACTTGTTTGGTACACACTTCCTGGTTCAGACAGACCATACGCCCCTCTTATGGCTAAAACAAATGAAGGGTGAAAACCCCAAACTGCTTAGGTGGTCCATTTCCCTACAGGGGATGGACTTTACAGTGGAACATAGGCCTGGGAGTAACCATGCGAATGCAGATGGACTCTCTAGGTATTTCCACTTAGAACATGAAGACTTAACTGGGCAAGGTTAGTTTAATGTCCCTACGTTTGGGGGGTTGTGTAGGAGAGTAGGATCTGCTTCACATGGGTACCCCCACTTTTTGCTGATGCTTCACTGTTTTTCGACATTAGTCTGGCTGGGGCCCTGCTAATCAGAACCCCAGCCTAGCTGCTTCCTCTCTAAAATGGTTTCCATGTGCCTTAGGCACATCTCTGATTGGGATCTGGAGTGCCCTTGTAAGTCCCTAGTATATGGTATACTATGTACCGAGGGCATAGGTACCTCAGAGGCCTGCCAGGGGCTGCAGCATGTATTATGCCACCCCTGGAAGGCCATCCAAACTGACACCACAGGTCTGCTACTGCAGCCTGGGTAAGGTGGTGCATGCACCCCTTACTGTGATATAGGTTACCTATATCACGAAATACATACACACATAGAAACCTATAAGTCACTCCTAAGGCAGGCCTTATCAATCCTAAAGGCAGAGTGCATGGTTCCTATGTGAGAGGGTGCCCCTGCATGAGCAGGGCCCCTCTGCAGCGTTCGGAGACCATCTCTGATGCTGTTTGTAGTGCAGCCTGACCATATACTCTTAAGCGCATTATATCCTCGCGGTAAAATGCTAACTTTGGAATGGCTGCACCTAAACATGTCGTGTTTGGTGTCAAACATCTTGGAATACTACCCCCCGCCAATCCTGGCGGCGGGGGTAGCATTCCACCCTTCTAGAGGGAAAGACATGTTAACTCTGACGAGTCCGGTAACTTCTTTCCAGAGCCCTGGCATCACAAAATGGATGCTGCTGCCACAGACACGAGTCTGGCCTCCTGCTGCTGGACGAAACTCCGGCAGGGGAGGCCTGGACAATAGGTTTCCTGTCCCAGGGAGGTGTGACCACCTCCCCAGACAGGATAATGTGTATTGGGGCTGGGCGGGAGCACTTTCGGGTGCTTTGAAGTCCTGCACTGGGGGCACACTTGGTGTCCCTGTGCATACCCCAGTTCAAACCGGATCAGGGGCTTGCAGCCCCTGCTTTGGCGCAAACTGGACAAAGGGAAAGGGGTGTAGCCACCCCTCTGCCCTGACCCACCCATAGGTGGGGCCACAGAGTAGTCCATCCCCTATTTTTAGAATAAAGGTAGGAACCCAGTCCTTAGGACTTTAGATTATACCTGGACGAAACTCTGAAACTGAATCCTGGACCTTCGACGCTCTACTCACGATTAGAGGACTGAAGAATCTCCCTTGGGGTCAAGGAGTGACTCCCCTGCTTGGCAGGCACCAAAGAAGCATCTGTCCGGTTCGCATTACTGAAGCTCCCGTCGGACGCCGAAGTCATCGCATCACCAGAGGTGGATTCTCAGACTTCCCGAGGCTACCCTGAGTCCCCAGCAAAGCTGAGGCCCGTGGCTATCGTGGGTGACTTGAGACCATGACCCCTGGACACCGAGCACACTTGCAAGTGCACCACCTTCTGGGTCTCCAAAGAAGTCGTGCTTTGGGCTCCGAGTAGCCCTAGCCTCCAGCACCACCTGCACCGAAGATCACTGGCCCCCACTCCACGAGTGTCCTGTAAGCCAGCTCCACGTGCGGCGTCACGAGGCTCCTTCGCGGTCGCTAGCCCGTTGGCTAGTAGCCCTTAACGAAGGCCAATCTTTTCTTTACTTGGCATCCTGGTTGCTCCAGGCCTGCCCTCACTTACCCTCGCTGGGTGAGTTCCACAGACCTTGCTGGTCTGCACCATCGACGATCTACATCTTACTCGAGACTTGCCGTTGCCAAGGCTTGTTGGGTCCAATCCGGTCGCCGACACCTCAGCACTCGACAGACATCGAGCACCAGCCCGAATCCTGCTCCTGGTCGCCGACAACGCTTCCCGGACCTCGTGGCTGAAGAGTCAAGACGACTGTCAACGCATCTGAAGCACTCGACATCGGTGGGCATCTGTCCATCGCCTTCCTGGTCACTGGCTAGTGACCCAGACTCTGTCCCCTCTGCTTTCAGGTTCACCAGAACTTCGATCCACTCTTGGATCCACCCGGACACTTTTCTCTTGGCCGCCAGCAGCACTTTGCAGCAGATCGCCATTCGAATCGACGACGAAACCCGACCCCGAAAGGCACCTATGCACCCGGCTTCCCTGGGTGAGGTAACACGAGTACTCCGGTGCTCCCGTGGGTAGAGACTCTTCAAAGTCCTAGATCTCAAAGGGTTTTGTCCTAGTCCTCTTTAAAGTGTCCCTTTCCTCTATTTTCCCGATCCCGACTTTCTCCATAGAAGTTAACGGCGTATCGCGGTTGTGTATTTACACTGCACGCGTCTCCCGTGGGTCCCCTGTGTCACTACCTTGGGTGGTTCCTTGTGGTCCAAGCACTTCTAGAGGCTCTAGGCCTAGTGTCTAGTTCAGTCGTGGTTCGCATACCACTTTATTGGTATATGGTTTGGTACGCCCCTAGGGCCCAAACGTGTATTTGTGCTATTACTGTGATTTAAGATCTTATAACCTATGTACTTCGAACTCTAGCCTCATAAAGAGACTAGAGGGGTGTGTTTAGTAATAAATACATATATTTTGAATATATACCTGGTGTGGTGCTCTTTCATTTGGTCACTCAAGAGATTATAGACTGGTAAAACAAGCTGCTTTACATTCCTTCAAGACTTAGCCTGAAGGCTGCTCTCCATAGCTACCACTAGGATAGCTTTCAATAAGGTTGTCTTTAACCTATCTACCAATAAGAGGTCGATTTGGACTGGTGCAAGGTGCCCACTATAATTAGTGGACAGCATATGCCAGGCCAACTTCTCACATTCGGGCAGTGTAGGGGGTCGTGCTGGGGCTGGTGTTTCAGGGTTTAGGGCAGTGCAGTGGTGTTCGGGCAGTGTAGGGGGTCGTGCTGGGGGGTGGTGTTTCAGGGTTTAGGGCAGTGCAGTGGTGTTCGGGCAGTGTAGGGGGTCGTGCTGGGGCTGGTGTTTCAGGGTTTAGGGCAGTGCAGTGGTGTTCGGGCAGTGTAGTGGGTCTTGCTGGGGGTGGTGTTTCAGGGTTTAGGGCAGTGCAGTGGTGTTCGGGCAGTGTAGGGGGTCGTCCTGGGGTTGGTGTTTCAGGGTTTAGGGCAGTGCAGTGGTGTTCGGGCAGTGTAGGGGGTCGTGCAGGGGGTGGTGTTTCAGGGTTTAGGGCAGTGCAGTGGTGTTCGGGCAGTGTAGGGGGTCGTGCTGGGGCTGGTGTTTCAGGGTTTAGGGCAGTGCAGTGGTGTTCGGGCAGTGTAGGGGGTCGTGCTGGGGCTGGTGTTTCAGGGTTTAGGGCAGTGGTGTTCGGGCAGTGTAGGGGGTCGTGCTGGGGCTGGTGTTTCAGGGTTTAGGGCAGTGCAGTGGTGTTCGGGCAGTGTAGGGGGTCGTGCTGGGGGTGGTGTTTCAGGGTTTAGGGCAGTGCAGTGGTGTTCGGGCAGTGTAGGGTGTCGTGCTGAGGGGTGGTGTTTCAGGGTTTAGGGCAGTGCAGTGGTGTTCGGGCAGTGTAGGGGGTCGTGCAGGGGGTGGTGTTTCAGGGTTTGGCAGTGCAGTGGTGTTCGGGCAGTGTAGGGGGTCTTGCTGGGGGTGGTGTTTCAGGGTTTAGGGCAGTGCAGTGGTGTTCGGGCAGTGTAGGGGGTCTTGGCTGGGGCTGGTGTTTCAGGGTTTAGGGCAGTGCAGTGGTGTTCGGGCAGTGTAGGGGTCATGCTGGGGCTGGTGTTTGAGGGTTTAGGGCAGTGCAGTGGTGTTCGGGCAGTGTAGGGGGTCGTGCTGGGGCTGGTGTTTCAGGGTTTAGGGCAGTGCAGTGGTGTTTGGGCAGTGTAGGCGGTCGTGCTGGGGGTGGTGTTTCAGGGTTTAGGGCAGTGCAGTGGTGTTCGGGCAGTGTAGGGGGTCGTGCTGGGGGTGGTGTTTCAGGGTTTAGGGCAGTGCAGTGGTGTTCGGGCAGTGTAGGGGGTCGTGCTGGGGGTGGTGTTTCAGGGTTTAGGGCAGTGCAGTGGTGTTCGGGCAGTGTAGGGGGTCTTGCAGGGGGTGGTGTTTCAGGGTTTAGGGCAGTGGTGTTCGGGCAGTGTAGGGGGTCTTGCTGGGGGTGGTGTTTCAGGGTTTAGGGCAGTGCAGTGGTGTTCGGGCAGTGTAGGGGGTCTTGCTGGGGGTGGTGTTTCAGGGTTTAGGGCAGTGCAGTGGTGTTCGGGCAGTGTAGGGGGTCGTGCTGGGGTTGGTGTTTCAGGGTTTAGGGCAGTGCAGTGGTGTTCGGGCAGTGTAGGGGGTCGTGCTGGGGGTGGTGTTTCAGGGTTTAGGGCAGTGCAGTGGTGTTCGGGCAGTGTAGGTGGTCGTGCTGGGGCTGGTGTTTCAGGGTTTAGGGCAGTGCAGTGGTGTTCGGGCAGTGTAGGGGGTCGTGCTGGGGCTGGTGTTTCAGGGTTTAGGGCAGTGCAGTGGTGTTCGGGCAGTGTAGGGGGTCGTGCTGGGGGTGGTGTTTCAGGGTTTAGGGCAGTGCAGTGGTGTTCGGGCAGTGTAGGGGGTCTTGCTGGGGGTGGTGTTTCAGGGTTTAGGGCAGTGGTGTTCGGGCAGTGTAGGGGGTCTTGCTGGGGGTGATGTTTCAGGGTTTAGGGCAGTGCAGTGGTGTTCGGGCAGTGTAGGGGGTCTTGCTGGGGGTAGTGTTTCAGGGTTTAGGGCAGTGCAGTGGTGTTCGTGCAGTGTAGGGGGTCATGCTGGGGATGGTGTTTCAGGGTTTAGGGCAGTGCAGTAGTGTTCGGGCAGTGTAGGGGGTCGTGCAGGGGGTGGTGTTTCAGGGTTTTGGGCAGTGCAGTGGTGTTCGGGCAGTGTAGGGGGTCGTGCTGGGGGTGGTGTTTCAGGGTTTAGGGCAGTGCAGTGGTGTTCAGGCAGTGCAGGGGGTCATGCTGAGGCTGGTGTTTTATGGTTTAGGGCAGTGCAGTGGTGTTCGGGCAGTGTAGGGGGTCGTGCTGGGGCTGGTGTTTCAGGGTTTAGGGCAGTGCAGTGGTGTTCGGGCAGTGTAGGCGGTCGTGCTGGGGCTGGTGTTTCAGGGTTTAGGGCAGTGCAGTGGTGTTCGGGCAGTGTAGGGGGTCTTGCTGGGGGTGGTGTTTCAGGGTTTAGGGCAGTGGTGTTCGGGCAGTGTAGGGGGTCTTGCTGGGGGTGATGTTTCAGGGTTTAGGGCAGTGCAGTGGTGTTCGGGCAGTGTAGGGGGTCTTGCTGGGGGTAGTGTTTCAGGGTTTAGGGCAGTGCAGTAGTGTTCGGGCAGTGTAGGGGGTCGTGCAGGGGGTGGTGTTTCAGGGTTTTGGGCAGTGCAGTGGTGTTCGGGCAGTGTAGGGGGTCGTGCTGGGGGTGGTGTTTCAGGGTTTAGGGCAGTGCAGTGGTGTTCAGGCAGTGTAGGGGGTCATGCTGAGGCTGGTGTTTTACGGTTTAGGGCAGTGCAGTGGTGTTCGGGCAGTGTAGGGGGTCGTGCTGGGGCTGGTGTTTCAGGGTTTAGGGCAGTGCAGTGGTGTTCGGGCAGTGTAGGCGGTCGTGCTGGGGCTGGTGTTTCAGGGTTTAGGGCAGTGCAGTGGTGTTTGGGCAGTGTAGGGGGTCGTGCTGGGGGTGGTGTTTCAGGGTTTAGGGCAGTGCAGTGGTGTTTGGGCAGTGTAGGGTGTCGTGCTGAGGGGTGATGTTTCAGGGTTTAGGGCAGTGCAGTGGTGTTCGGGCAGTGTAGGGGGTCGTGCAGGGGGTGGTGTTTCAGCGTTTAGGGTAGTGCAGTGGTGTTCGGCCAGTGTAGGTGGTCTTGCTGGGGGTGGTGTTTCAGGGTTTAGTGCAGTGGTGTTCGGGCAGTGTAGGGGGTCTTGCTGGGGGTGGTGTTTCAGGGTTTAGGGCAGTGCAGTGGTGTTCGGGAAGTGTAGGGGGTCTTGGCTGGGGCTGGTGTTTCAGGGTTTAGGGCAGTGCAGTGGTGTTCGGGCAGTGTAGGGGGTCGTGCTGGGGCTGGTGTTTGAGGGTTTAGGGCAGTGCAGTGGTGTTCGGGCAGTGTAGGGGGTCGTGCTGGGGCTGGTGTTTCAGGGTTTAGGGCAGTGCAGTGGTTTTTGGGCAGTGTAGGCGGTCGTGCTGGGGCTGGTGTTTCAGGGTTTAGGGCAGTTCAGTGGTGTTCGGGCAGTGTAGGGGGTCGTGCTGGGGCTGGTGTTTCAGGGTTTTGGGCAGAGCAGTGGTGTTCGGGCAGTGTAGGGGGTCGTGCTGGGGGTGGTGTTTCAGGGTTTAGGGCAGTGCAGTGGTGTTCGGGCAGTGTAGGGGGTCTTGCTGGGGGTGGTGTTTCAGGGTTTAGGGCAGTGGTGTTCGGGCAGTGTAGGGGGTCTTGCTGGGGGTGATGTTTCAGGGTTTAGGGCAGTGCAGTGGTGTTCGGGCAGTGTAGGGGGTCTTGCTGGGGGTAGTGTTTCAGGGTTTAGGGCAGTGCAGTGGTGTTCGTGCAGTGTAGGGGGTCGTGCTGGGGTTGGTGTTTCAGCGTTTAGGGCAGTGCAGTAGTGTTCGGGCAGTATAGGGGGTCGTGCAGGGGGTGGTGTTTCAGGGTTTAGGGCAGTGCAGTGGTGTTCGGGCAGTGTAGGGGGTCGTCCTGGGGTTGGTGTTTCAGGGTTTAGGGCAGTGCAGTGGTGTTCGGGCAGTGTAGGGGGTCGTGCAGGGGGTGGTGTTTCAGGGTTTAGGGCAGTGCAGTGGTGTTCGGGCAGTGTAGGGGGTCGTGCTGGGGCTGGTTTTTCAGGGTTTAGGGCAGTGCAGTGGTGTTCGGGCAGTGTAGGGGGTCTTGCTGGGGGTGGTGTTTCAGGGTTTAGGGCAGTGCAGTGTGTTCGGGCAGTGTAGGGGGTCTTGCTGGGGGTGGTGTTTCAGGGTTTAGGGCAGTGCAGTGGTGTTCGGGCAGTGTAGGGGGTCGTGCTGGGGGTAGTGTTTCAGGGTTTAGGGCAGTGCAGTGGTGTTCGTGCAGTGTAGGGGGTCATGCTGGGGATGGTGTTTCAGGGTTTAGGGCAGTGCAGTAGTGTTCGGGCAGTGTAGGGGGTCATGCAGGGGGTGGTGTTTCAGGGTTTTGGGCAGTGCAGTGGTGTTCGGGCAGTGTAGGGGGTCGTGCTGGGGGTGGTGTTTCAGGGTTTAGGGCAGTGCAGTGGTGTTCGGGCAGTGTAGGGGGTCTTGCTGGGGGTGATGTTTCAGGGTTTAGGGCAGTGCAGTGGTGTTCGGGCAGTGTAGGGGGTCGTGCTGGGGGTGGTGTTTCAGGGTTTAGGGCAGTGCAGTGGTGTTCGGGCAGTGTAGGGGGTCGTGCTGGGGGTGGTGTTTCAGGGTTTAGGGCAGTGCAGTAGTGTTCGGGCAGTGTAGGGGGTCATGCAGGGGGTGGTGTTTCAGGGTTTAGGGCAGTACAGTGGTGTTCGGGCAGTGTAGGGGGTCGTGCTGGGGGTGGTGTTTCAGGGTTTAGGGCAGTGCAGTGGTGTTCGGGCAGTGTAGTGGGTCTTGCTGGGGGTGATGTTTCAGGGTTTAGGGCAGTGCAGTGGTGTTCGGGCAGTGTAGGGGGTCTTGCTGGGGGTAGTGTTTCAGGGTTTAGGGCAGTGCAGTGGTGTTCGGGCAGTGTAGGGGGTCTTGCTGGGGGTAGTGTTTCATGGTTTAGGGCAGTGCAGTGGTGTTCGGGCAGTGTAGGGGGTCATGCTGGGGGTGGTGTTTCAGGGTTTAGGGCAGTGCAGTGGTGTTCGGGCAGTGTAGGGGGTCGTGCTAGGGGTGGTGTTTCAGGGTTTAGGGCAGTGCAGTGGTGTTCGGGCAGTGTAGGGGGTCGTGCAGGGGCTGGTGTTTCAGGGTTTAGGGCAGTGCAGTGGTGTTCGGGCAGTGTAGGGGGTCATGCTGGGGGTAGTGTTTTAGGGTTTAGGGTAGTGCAGTGGTGCTTCTGTAGTGTAGGGGGTCGTGCTGGGGGTAGTGTTTTAGGGTTTAGGGTAGTGCAGTGGTGTTTGTGTAGTGTAGGGGGTCATGTTTTAGGGTAGTGCAGTGGTGTTTGGGTAGTGTAGGGGGTCGTGCTGGGGGTAGTGTTTTAGGATTTAGGTTAGTGCAGTGGTGTTTGGGTAGTGTAGGGGGTCGTGCTGGGGGTAGTGTTTTAGGGTTTAGGGTAGTGCAGTGGTGTTTGTGTAGTGTAGGGGGTCGTGCTGGGGGTAGTGTTTTAGGGTTTAGGGTAGTGCAGTGGTGTTTGTGTAGTGTAGGGGGTCATATTTTAGGGTAGTGCAGTGGTGTTTGGGTAGTGTAGGGGGTCGTGCTGGGGGTAGTGTTTTAGGGTTTAAGGTAGTGCAGTGGTGTTTGTGTAGTGTAGGGGGTCATGCTGGGGGTAGTGTTTTAGGGTTTAGGATAGTGCAGTGGTGCTTGTGTAGTGTAGGGGGTCATGCTGGGGGTAGTGTTTTAGGGTTTAGGGTAGTGCAGTGGTGTTTTTGTAGTGTAGGGGGTCATGTTTTAAGATGCAACGCTCCAATACCTGACCAGTCTGCACTACATAAAACTGCAAAAAAACTAAAAATAAAAAGTGTTTTGCACACTTTTTGTCATTGGGCTATATGTGGGCTACATCTGGGTAGTATTTGTGCTACATTTGGGCTCTTTTTTCACTGGTGGCCATCTTGGAAGACTTCTTTGTTATGAAGTTTCCTAATTTCCTCATTTACTGCAGTCTCCTCAGTAGGAAATGCTTTCAGTTTTTTACTTTGATTCCATCAAGAAGGCATTCAGATGTGTCTCACATTTGCCATAAATTCAGAATGTTAGCAATCTAGTTGCTCATTAGATCACTGTAGTAAAGCTACTGCTCACCAGGGAGTTAACTGGAAGTCTGCTGCTGGTATTGAAAGTGATTGTTTCAGTCTGCATGTCAGAATTTTCTAATGAAATAGAAGAGGATTTGAGATCTCACTTAAAACATACCCTAATTTTTCTTTCTGCAGCACTAACCATAATTTCTATTTCAAAAAGAACCCCCTCATTTTGTTCCTTTTTAAATTAAATGTTTTAAGTGTTACCGGTTTATTCCAATCAAGATGGCTTCAGGTGTGCCATACGTTTGTCATAAGTAAGGCTGTTAGCGCTCTAGTTGTTCTTTAGAACACTCTGGGAAGCTGCAGTAGAACACAAAGGCATCAACTGGCAGGCTGCTCCTGTTGAAATATAACAGGAAGATATTTGAGATCACACTTGAAACATGTCCTAATTTTTCTTTCTACAGCACTAACCATAATTTCTATGACAAAATGAACCCCATCATTTTGTTCCTTTTTAAATTCAATGTTTTAAGTGTTACCAGTTTATTCCAATCAAGATGGCTTCAGGTGTGCCATACTTTTGTCATAAGTAAGGCTGTTAGCACTCTAGTTGTTCTTTAGAACACTCTGGGAAGCTGCAGTAGAACACAAAGGAATCAACTGACAGTCTCTGCCCTTGTTGGATGTACATGTTTTACTGAGAATGTCAGACTTCATTCTCACATGACTGAGAAAGATAATGTGAATTTACAGAAAATATGCTCTCATTTTAGCTTCTGGAGCACCTTCCAAAACTCTATGGGACAAGCATGTGAAAATAGTTTTCTCTCAAACATGATTCATGATATCCCAGCAGAAGGTTTTTCACAGGGTAAAATCACCTTAGAACACACCACAATTCCTGAAATTAGTATGGTACCATCAACAAATGAATTCTAATGTAACTAAAGTCTGTTATCACCCTTTATAGTTCTCCTTTTGGTAACCCTCAAAATCTTTGATTCACTACAATGCATTTCAATGGGGTACTATCATGTATATTGGTCTCAAGATGGCTGCCAGCAATTCCAGGATGAAGTGCTGACAGCCAATCAGATCTCACGATGACATGTGTGGTTAGGCTCCGCCCAGATAGATATGTGATTTTACTTTTGCTTTTCTCAGGAACTACTGAACGGATTTACACCATTTAAGCAAAAGGCACGACACTGAACCAAGGGCTACCTCTTTGCCAAATTTGGTGTAATTCCGTTCAGCAGTTCGGGCTGTAGCTGCGACTAAAGGTTCCTATGGAAAAATGAATGGGGAAAACACATTTTGGGACCCCCTTTTTCTCGGCCCCCGCTTGACGAATCACCCCGAGACTTTCAGGATAGGAGCGGACCGGAGCGCCCCAACAAGTTGGAAACTTTCGCGAAGATTCGTCAGCCGGCGCCAACGTTATTTTAAATAGAATGTTGCGGATTTCCTATGGAAAATAGGTCCTAACTATAACTATCTACTGGCGACCGCCAGTAGATAATATATATATATATTATCGCCAGTAGATAGTTATAGTTAGGACCTATTTTCCATATGAAATTCACAACATTCTATTTCCAATAACTTTGGCGCCGGTCGACGAATCTTCGCGAAATGTTCAAAACCTATGGCCCGCTCCGGTCAGCTCCTATCCTGAAAGTCTCGGGGTGATTCGTCAAGTGGGGGCCGAGAAAAAAGGGGGGTCCCAAAATGTGTTTTCCCCATGCAATTTTCCATAGGAACCTTTAGTCGCAGCTACAGCCCGAACTGCTGAATGGAATTACACCAAATTTGGCAAAAAGGTAGCCCTTGGTTCAGAGTCGTGCCTTTTGGTTAAATGGTGTAAATCCGTTCAGTAGTTCCTGAGAAAATCAAAAGTAAAATCACATATATATCTGGGCGGAGCCTAACCACACATGTCATTGTGAGATCTGATTGGCTGTCAGCACTTCATCCTGGAATTGCTGGCAGCCATCTTGGGACCAATATACATGATAGTACCCCATTGAAATGCATTGTAGTGAATCAAAGATTTTGAGTGTTACCAAAAGGAGAACTATAAAGGGTGATAACAGACTTTAGTTACATTAGAATTCATTTGTTGATGGTACCATACTAATTTCAGGAATTGTGATGTGTTCTAAGGTGATTTTACCCTGTGAAAACCTTCTGCTGGGATATCATGAATCATGTTTGAGAGAAAACTATTTTCACATGCTTGTCCCATAGAGTTTTGGAAGGTGCTCCAGAAGCTAAAATGAGAGCATATTTTCTGTAAATTCACATTATCTTTCTCAGTCATGTGAGAATGAAGTCTGACATTCTCAGTAAAACATGTACATCCAACAAGGGCAGAGACTGTCAGTTGATTCCTTTGTGTTCTACTGCAGCTTCCCAGAGTGTTCTAAAGAACAACTAGAGTGCTAACAGCCTTACTTATGACAAAAGTATGGCACACCTGAAGCCATCTTGATTGGAATAAACTGGTAACTCTTAAAACATTTAATTTAAAAAGGAACAAAATGAGGGGTTCATTTTGTCATAGAAATTATGGTTAGTGCTGTAGAAAGAAAAATTAGGACATGTTTCAAGTGAGATCTCAACTATCTTCCTGTTATATTTCAACAGGAGCAGCCTGCCAGTTGAATGCCTTTGTGTTCTACTGCAGCTTCCCAGAGTGTTCTAAAGAACAACTAGAGAGCTAACAGTCTTACTTATGACAAAATTATGGCACACCTGAAGCCATCTTGATTGGAATAAACTTGTAACACTAAAACATTTAATTTAAAAAGGAACAAAATGAGGGGTTCATTTTGCCATAGAAATGAACAACATTCCCAGCACGACCCCTACACTACACAAGCACCACTGCACTACCCTAAACCCTAAAACACTACCCCCAGCACGACCCCTTCACTACCTAAACACAACTGCACTACCCTAAACCCTAAAACACTACCTCCAGCACGACCCCCTACACTACACAAACACCACTGCACTAACATAAACCCTAAAACACTACCCCCAGCACGACCCCCTACACTACCCAAACACCACTGCACTAGTCTAAACCATAAAACACTACCCCCAGCACGACCCCTACACTACCCAAACACCACTGCCATACCCTAAACCCTAAAACACTACCCCCAGCACTACACCCTACACTACACAAACACCACTGCACTACCCTAAACCCTAAAACACTACCCCAGCACTACGCCCTACACTACCCAAACACCACTGCACTAACATAAACCCTAAAACACTACCCCCAGCACAACCCCTACACTACACAAACACCACTGCACTACCCTAAACCCTAAAACACTACCCCCAGCACGACTCCCTACACTACGCAAACACCACTGCACTACCCTAAACCCTAAATCTTCCCCCAGCACGACCCCTACACTACCCAAACACCACTGCACTACCCTAAACCATGAAACACTACCCCCAGCATGACCCCCTACACTACACAAACACCACTGCACTACCCTAAACCCTAAAACACTACCACCAGCATGACCCCCTACACTACTCAAACACCACTGCACTACCCTAAACCCTAAAACACTACCCCAGCATGACCCCTACACTACCCAAACACCACTGCATGACCCTAAACCCTAAAACACGACCCCTACACTACACAAACACCACTGCACTACCCTAAACCCTAAAACACTAGAATCCAGCACGACCCCCTACAGTACACCAACACCACTGCACTACCCTAAACCCTAAAACACTACCCCCTACACTACACAAACACCACTGCACTACCCTAAACTCTAAAACACTACCCCAGCACGACCCCCTACACTACACAAACACCACTGCGCTACCCTAAAACACTACCCCAGCACTACCCCCTATACTACAGAAACACCACTGCACTACCCTAAACCCTAAACACTACCCGCAGCATGACCCCCTACACTACACAAACACCACTGCACTACCCTAAACCCTGAAACACTACCCCCAGCACGACCCCCTACACTACCCAAACAGCACTGCACTACCCTAAACCCTAAAACACTACCCCCAGCACGACTCCCTACACTACACAAACACCTCTGGACTACCCTAAACCCTAAAACACTACCCCCAGCATGACTCCCTACACTACCCAAACACCACTGCACTACACTAAACCCTAAATCTACCCCCAGCATGACCTCCCACACTACACAAACACCACTGCACTACCCTAACCCCTAAAACACTACCCCCAGCACGACCCCCTACACTACCCAAACACCACTGCACTACCCTAAACCCTAAAACACTAACCCCAGCCTGACCCCCTACACTACCCAAATACCACTGCACTACCCTATACCCTAAAACACGACCCCCTACACGACTGCACTACCCTAAACCCTAAAACACTACCCACAGCATGACCCCTACACTACACAAACACCACTGCACTACCCTAAACCCTAAAACACTACCCCCTACAGCTACACAAACACCACTGCACTACCCTAAACCCTAAAACACTACCCCCAGCATGACCCCCTACACTACACAAACACCACTGCACTACCCTAAACCCCCTACACTATACAAACACCACTGCACTACTCTAAACCCTAAAACACTACCCCCAGCACGACCCCCTCACAACACAAACACCACTGCACTACCCTAAACCCTAAATCTACCCCCAGCACGACCCCCTACACTACCCAAACACCACTGCCATACCCTAAACCCTAAAACACTACCCCCAGCATGAACCCCTACACTACCCGAACACCACTGCACTACCCTAAACCCTAAAACACTACCCCAGCACTAACCCCTACACTACACAAACACCACTGCACTACCCTAAACCCTAAAACACTACCCCAGCACTACCCACTACACTACCCAAACACCGCTGCACTAACATAAACCCTAAAACACTACCCCAGCACAACCCCCTACACTACACAAACACCACTGCACTACCCTAAACCCTAAAACACTACCCCCAGCATGACTCCCTACACTACCCAAACACCACTGCACTACCCTAAATCCTAAATCTACCCCCAGCAAAAAACCCCTACACTACCCAAACACCACTGCACTACCCTAAACCATAAAACACTACCCCCAGCATGACCCCCTACACTACACAAACACCACTGCACTACCCTAAACCCTAAAACACCACCACCAGCATGACCCCCTACACTACTCAAACACCACTGCACTACCCTAAACCCTAAAACACTACCCCAGCACGACCCCCTACACTACCCATACACCACTGCACTACCCTAAACCCTAAAACACTACCCCCAGCACGACCCCCTACACTACTGCACTACCCTAAACCCTAAAACACTACCCCCAGCATGACCCCCTACTCTACCCAAACACCACTGCACTACCCTAAACCCTAAAACACAACCCCCAGCACGACCCCTACACCACCCAAACACCACTGCACTACCCTAAACCCTAGAAAAGAAACCTCCACCCCATGCCCAATCCCCCTTACCTCTCACTCCTCGTGGTTCCTCTCTCCTCATGGTTCCTGCTTCACGTCGTCTCTGAGGGGCAGTGCACGTCGTTGTGAGGAAACGGAACAGCCTCTGTTTCCTTACAACGACGTGGATCATCTACATGTTTTTAGAATGCATGGTCATTTACCATACATACCTTTACAACAAAATTCGTTGCTAAAGGCATGCGTGGTAAATGACCATGCGTTCTAAAAAATGCGTAGTAATGACTTCGCGATGTACAACGCATGCGTGGTAATGCATGCGTTGTAATGGTATCGCGAAGTAAAAAAGTCGTTGTAACGGCTGCTTACCGATCGAAGCTGGCCCCTCTGCGTCAGTGAGACGTTTATTTGATTAATTAGGAGGAAGGAATGTGTTTTTTTACCGAAAAGTGCATTCCCGGCTGTTGTATTGTGAAAGTGTCCGCGTGGCCTGGTTTCACTTCCAGTGAAAGAGTCTGTTTGGATCTAAAGGAGTTCTGTTGTTGGACGGGGCCGGCGCGAAACGTCATCAGAAAACATAGCTAATGGAAAGCGTCCTCCCTGAAGTGTGGAGCAGTGCCATGAGAGGTCAACGAGTGTGCGTCCCACCGCAGTATGACCGTACCACGTGACCCATGTGCCGCCTCCAGGGTACGGGAGGCAGAAGCGGCATCGCAGGTCCTCTTGAAGACCGTTGTAGCACTAATTCTACATTTTGGTACTAGGGCATTTTAACTTCGTTGTTCCTGCCAGATACAAAGAGAAGATCCTGTGTTATTCAGTGCCCTCGTTACCTTTTTTGTGGGTTGTGGTGCTTGTCACTTCGCTGCCCCGCCAGTGCACACGACTGGGCACCCCACCTCGTGTGCCATCTGCAGGGCCTCTGCCCTCTGATCACTGGTTTTGGTTTCTGGAGTGGCAATATAAACAGTTGCTCCCAAAGGACTAGCCTGAACACTTAGGTGAATATCCCCTGCACCAGCATTCCACGGAAATTCTTTCCTAGCTCTCCCACGTCAACGAGGGCGTCATAATAGCACGGCTCCGCTCGCGACACCGTATGACGTCATCGGAGCCATAAGAGGACCTCGTCGGCGTGCTGACGTCAGTTCCACCCATTTTTTCCGTGCCACCGAGGCAAACAGGCGGACCGAGACATTTTCACATGTATATATAGTATAATAAATATATATATATTCACTGAAAAAACCATAGGTTTCAGGCACGTTATAGTTAGAAATTAGCATTTAAAAAACCTTAGAAATTCACTGAAAAAACCATAGGTTTCAGGCACGTTATAGTTAGAAATTAGCATTTAAAAAACCTTAGAAATTCACTGAAAAAACCATAGGTTTCAGGGGTGTTATAGTTAGTTGGACATTTCACTCGTACAAAACCATAGAAATTCCCCCGTTATAGTTAGTTCAGCTAACTATAACTCGCTGCACTCACAATGCACTGCTGATGACGTCACATATTACATCACTCATGACATGGTCAGTGACATCACTCATGACATCACTCATGACATCTCAAATGACATCACGGATGACATCACTGATGACATCATCCTTGTGATAGAGTGGCAGACCTCTTCTCACCCTAATATAACCTTTGATACACACACTCAAAAATACAAACTGACATTTTCAAAACAATGGACATACCAATACCAGTTACAACACACCTATTCAGTAATTCCAAGATCTACACACACATCCACTCATTCACCAACAGTCCCTATACAGTCACTCATACATGTATTCACTCATCATATGTACTCATACACCTATACATCCTGTTACACACCGCCACTCATCCTTAGAGTTACTCACACACATAGTCACACATGCAAACAAAGTATCAAACATCCATTTACTTGCATATACAGTTATACACACACTACCACACTTACTTCTACAGAAACTTACACATACTAACTCTCTTAAACAATCACTTATAGAAACACCTACTTATTTGTACAGGAACTCTTCCAATCTCTCACTCTCACATATACTCACTTATATACACCAATACTCACATATACTAGTTTAAAACATATGTAGTTACTCATAAAGACACTATTGAGACAGTCATTCACTCACTAACACACCCATACACACACTCATCCACCTATAAAGTCCTGCACACATGCTGTCTTCAACACATACAAACAGTGAGTCACTCATTCATGCATCTATGCACTAAGTAATACCCCCACCGAACCATACAGACACTCAGACACTCATACTGATACTCAAAAAACCAACTAATAACCCATATAGACACTCATGTAGCTACTCACCAACCCATGCAGCCACTTATACACAAAGTGAGAGACTGATACAGATATTTTCATATTTAAACATTACTCACTAACCCATGTATTCACTAACATACACTTAATCAGTCAGTTATACAATCAATTTTACAAAAAAAATCATCCATTTAGACACTTATATACCCATTTATTCTTCCATCGACCTTGAGATATACATATATAAAACATATTTAATTTTCAGAAAAACACACATTCACTGGATGATGTCATCAGTGATGTCATCAGTGATGTCATGAGTGATGTCACTGACCATGTCATGAGTGATGTAATATGTGACGTCATCAGCAGTGCGTTGCGGTGCGCATGAGTTATAGTTAGCTGAACTAACTATAACGGGGGAATTTCTATGGTTTTGTAGGAGTGAAATGTCCAACTAACTATAACGCCCCTGAAACCTATGGTTTTTTCAGTGAATTTCTAAGGTTTTAAATGCTAATTTCTAACTATAACGTGCCTGAAACCTATGGTTTTTTCAGTGAATATATATATAACATAATCTTTATTCGGAAGTGATCACAACAACCATAAAACGAAAAAACACAGTATTAAACACAACAACATTACAGTTAAAATTCATTCACGATTTGTGCAAAATCGCAAAATCCTAGCAGCCCTCAGTCGTATTTGGTTTTTCTGGATCTGAGTGCTACTCTCAAGAATTCATTGCTACAAAAAGCGTGTAATCATTAGGCAAAAGCTGCATATACATTAGAGCGACAAGGGCTTGTCTAATATCATATCTTTTAAAAGGGGTTTAAGAAACAGTCTCCTTGGGCGACTTAAATATTTACATAAAATGACAAATGTAGGGTATCCTGTGGAGACCTATTGTCTCAGCCACAGGGACCTCTCTCCCCTGCATGTAAGACAAAGCCAGCCGGAGATGCCAAAAGATGATGAAGCTGATTAAATCTAAATTGAGTTATTAAAAATCTGTACAGTGCCCCTAGGTGGGAAGGGGAGAGGGTGTGGGTATTCGTGATTGGAGTCCGTGCTAGTGTAACCGGAGCTCTGATCGCTGCTGCTTGAAATAGGCGGCTCGGCAGAGACCTGCACGTGCTGTATCATTGATCATGGCTATTTATTTCTCTTGACTTTATTGTGGAATTTGTGGCTTAAGACATGAGCCTAATGTTATCCAAGTGAGGATTTATGTGATTTGCACTGTATATCCTCCATTCACCCCCTTTATCTTCACTCCAATCACGAATACCCACACCCTCTCCCCTTCCCACCTAGGGGCACTGTATTCATGATATTGTTTGAATAATGATTTATATGTATAATCAGTGTGATTAAATAACACTGATTATTGATTACTGTACATGTTTGTCCTGAATTATATTTTTGATTTTGGTCTATTTTGGTTTTGATGAAATGAGCATTGGGACCACTTTGTATAATGTACTGAGAGACACATGTAGGCAATAATCGTTGTGCATCCCCTGCCTTTATAGGTTGGGGGAATATGGGATTTAGAAAAATTTGACATTTTATCTAAGGTAAATTTTGAATCATAAGCATTTAAAAGACCTTCCAATCAAGACTTTCTGGGGAGTGCTCCATATGCAATCCCTCTTCAATCGTGCATGTTTGCAGACTATGCAAGTGCTGTAATGAATCTGAACATGGGTGACAATTAAAACCTCCAGTCACAATAAGATTCTCCTGGGAGAGACCTTCTCCCCATAATGAGTCAAGGACGCCGCTGAGAGCTGATAGGCTTGAGGGCAATTGCTTCCTCCTTTTTGCATCATAAAAATTAATTAGTGTCAATCGCAGCGATCTTCCCACTACTAATTTGAGGCCCTGGAGTACTTTAGAGTCCCATTTCAATGGCTTCACTGACCCGCAGTGCTCAAGGGCTACAAAAATGATTAGGCATCCACTCGCTCTGCCTGCTATGGAGCCCACCGCTGGGAGAAAAATGGTCTTAAAACCCTTGATAAAAAAATTATTCTCAACTTCCCAGGTTTCCTGAAGGAAAATAATGTTAAAAGATCTAATGAACAAAACCCACCTATTGTCTCCAAATTTTGCAGCTAGGCTAGCCACGTTCCAAGAAATGAAGCTTACATTTTTCCCAGTACCCTGATTGTAGCTTAAATAAGGGATTATAGGAGCTACGAGCTGGTCTGTGGTCCCATTAATGGGTAGCCTACTAGGGTAATGTTCTGCATTTGCGTGGGGCAAAGCCTCAATATCCGCCACTTCCTGTGAAGGGAGGCTCTAGAGGGGGGCCTATAACTGTACTTCTGATGACATTCTCAACAGTCAGTCTAAATCATTAAGGTCCGCGAAAGGGGCATAGGGATTAGAGATTGCCTGCAACCCACCCAGGGCACATTCTCCACCACCACGGGCTAAAAGGTGATCACTATTTATAGTGTTATGAAAGGGTCTATAAAAGAAGCCCAACGGTAATGGTTTAATACCAGATTGGTGGAATTAGGACTGAGATGAATGCCTCAAGATGTTTCGTGCCATCTCTGGATATCTAAAAGTGATGATCACGCTGTCTCCCTCAAAAGTTTTCCTAGAGGGCCCTATCCTGGAAACCCTCCTGGCCATCATGATGGGCCTGTGATCTGCCACGTTATAACTGGTGTGTCTGCCTAGCCAGTGAGGGTCTTTGTTAATTAATTGGTCCGTGGTTTCCTGATTTGGGGAGCCGAGCCCTGGTACCCCTACCAAGACCAGGGTGTAAGGGCAACAAGCTGGGGGAAGGTTAATTACTGGTAGACCGGGACTATTAATAGAGGCTTGAGATTCCTTTGCTACTTCAGGGATATGTGACGAGGGACGCTGGCTGGTAATAACTGCGCGCTTGCGGCCTGCTTGAGAATTAGTAGGCCGGGAGGGGGCATTCAGCAATCAGGCTCATGGCTCGTGACTTCCACTACCATAGGTTTATAAATATGGAGCTGTCCTCTACTTGGATAATCGGGGGGCATCTCAGTGCTTGTAGCCTGAAACTGTGGAGTTGGAGAAGGGGAAGCTTTATTAATAGTGGGCAGGACACTTTCCACTCTATTGAGTATGTCTCTGGAGTCTGACATCAGTTTTGCAAATTAGTCCCAAAATGGGGTCATTAATCCAATCAATGTATCGATGATTTTTTGTGTTAAGAGGTCCCAGAACTCCTCTGAATCCACCATTTTACTTCTTCCGGGTTCCTTCCCCGCCCCCTTCCAAGTGTTTTGCTTTTCATCCAGCTTTTTGGCCTTGCGTTTAAGCTTGGGGGCTGGGGGAACCTCCAGATCCACGCCTACTGGTGAGGCTGGGGTTACCATACTGTTGTTGGAACCAGAGAGGGAGATGTTAGGACTAGGGCCATCTATGTCTATTGGTGCGGCCCCTGTGTCAAGCTCCGGTGGGTTTGGACTTCCGAGGCGATAAGTTTTATAATTTGGTGTAAATCTGTTCAGTAGTTTTGGAGTTATTAAAGTAACAAGATTTATGTATGTCTAGAGACACGGATCCACCACAGCGGATCTGCAGAGCCACACACCTACTCACCCCCCCACACACTCACACACCCACTTACACACTCACACAACCATTTACACACCCACTCACACACCCATAAAGCCACTTGCACACCTACTTACAGACCTACAAAACCACTCACACACCCACTCATGCACCCACACAGACACTCAACTACCCACCCACACCCTCACTTACACACCCACTTGCACACACCCATAAAGCCACTCACAGACCCACAAAACCACTCACACACTCACTCACAGACCCACACAGCCACTCACACACCCACTCACACACCCACACAACCACTCACACCCCCACTCACAAACCCATACAGCCACTCAGACACCCATTCACAGACCCACAAAACCACTCACGCACCCACTCACAGACCCATACACTCACTCCCATACCCACACAGCCCCTTTCACACCCACACAACCACTCACACATCCACTCATACACCCATGGAGCAACTCACATACCCACTCACAGTCCCACACAACCATGCAGCCACTCACACACCCACACAGTCACTCACACAGCCACACACACGCGCACACACACACACACACACACATACACATGCAGTGATATGCTTATAGAAATTGCAACAGCATATATTTGTATTAAATAGGTTGTTGTTCTAGTATAAAAATAGAATGTGTGCTTTTGGGAACGGATCCATGGATCCACAAAATGAATTTAAAAAAAGACTTGGTGAATTGCATTTATAGAAAGACTGCATAAGTTACCTTACCTTGATTTTTTTATTTGTTGTTTTAAAATGTATAATTAGAATGAATGTGTGAATAAAATATAATTAAAAACTTGTGAAGATGTATATCAGCAAACTGTACTTAAGTACATTATATATAAAAAACTGGTGAAATTTAAAAAAAAAAAAAAGCTTATATGGACGTTATAATTAGGAAATAGTATTAAAATAACGTAGAAATTCACTGAAAAAAGGTTACAGGGTCGTTATAGTTAGGAAATAAAATTCAAAAACCTTAGAAATTCATGGAAAAAAATAAAGGATACAGAGATGTTATAGTTAGGTTCAGATTTTACACACACAAATCCTTAGAAATTCAGCAGTTATAGTTACCTGAGCTAACTATAACTCACGCCCCCGCAATGCACTGCTTATGGCCTCACATATTACATCAATCATGACATGGTCAGTCACATCACAGATGACATCTCAAATTACATCCAAATATACATACATTTTGAATCTTAATTCCTCAAAAACTACTGAATGGATTTACACCAAATCACAAAAGGAACGATTTCTGGATAAAGATCTAGCTTTTTGTCAAATTACATTCAGCCATTTTGGCTGTAGCACAGTTCAAAAATCCCTTTGGAAATTGCAAGGGGATATTTTCTCGGCCCCCACTTGATGGATCACCCTGAAACTTTCAGGGAAGGAGCTGAGGTGGAGGAACTTGTTTTTTGGTAAGTTTTGTGAAGACTCAATAAGCGCTCTTCCTATGGTAACTAGGTCCTAACTATAACTACACAGTGGCAATAATATTTATTTATTTATTTATTTCGGAGTTTTATATAGCGCTAGCCAGACCCGAAGGTATCGGAGCGCTTTACAACACTTAGTAAAGAGGAAAACACATATTATAGCAGTATTAAACAGACAACTATTATAGCAGTAGTAAACAAGAAGCCTCAAGGTGCAGTAGGAGACTTTGCGCGTTGTATGATGCTAGAGGCCGGGAAGTTGCATAGTCTCGTAGTAGTGAGCACAGTAGTTCAAGCCGCGCATCCTTCCAAACGGGGGGATAGTGGGAAGGAGTCGGGCTAGACGTGAGGTAGAGGTCTTAGTTTCAAAGTGTCTTTGTGCCAAAGTGTGCACGCTCATGAGTTTTAGTGGCACTCTATCCATTTGGGAGAGTGCTCTTGAGGAAGAGGTCTTTGAGCTGCCTTTTGAATTTTGGAAAGGAGGGGATGGTCCTGATATGAACTGGGATGGAGTTTCAGATTTTGGAATAATATAATAGCTTATAGGGCTTCCAGTCAGCCCTCTCCATCTAATGGTCTATTGTGTCATTCACATTTTTCTTCTGACCACTACAGCATAGAAGATGGGGCAGTGGATGAACCTACTTCAGCTAATGGCTCACTTTACTGTGAGTGATGGCATTCCGCTCTTTCATATGGAGCACATCCACACACAAAGTAGTTCCTGTCAGTGCAGGGACTACTATGGCGCTATGTGCTTTTTGAGACCAAAAAGTATTCTTGCTTCTTTGCAGTTTTTTGGGCAACATTAGCATGGGCCCAGCAGCTCCCATAACAATTTTTTTATAAAAACCATGGCAAAACAAAACACATATTGACAAAGTCAAAAGGCTGTCAGCCAACGCCAGACTGATTGGCTTCACCAATGCTTGTTTTCAGAACAGTGATATTGTGAGACAAAAGGGATAAAACCGACTGTGTGCCTTTTTCATTCCAATCGGTTACTCTGGGAGCTAGAAAACCTGAAATGCTTGTTTTGATCATATTTAGTTATAAAGTGAGTTACATGGAACATAATTAAATGTAGGATATCTTCCTTCTCTGCGATGGTAAAGTGAGTTGGAAAGGACAGAAACATTTTATGATTTTATTTATTCTGAGCAGTTATACCATAAAACAGAGCTAGGCAAAGGCTGAAAGAGCTGCACGAGGACAAGAGGCGCAGAGTGCGCAGGTGCGCACTTACACCACGCTCTGGGATTAAACGCTTGCAACATTCGAGTAACACTCGGCAGAAGAACACCAGGGGCCCTATTATGTAAAGGGAGCACTTTCCCTGTTTGCGCACGGCGCATCTTAAAACAGGTGTGCCAGGCGCAAACAGGGAAAGTGCACCCTATTACAAGGAATGCACTGCTCCCAGGGCAGTCGGGAACTTGCGCTGCCCTGGAGGCAGTGCATTCATTTGAATATCGGAGAGGCTGCTTTGAAGCCGCTCCATGTTTTCACAGTGCAGGCGGCACTCCCCTGCACTTTGAAAGGGGATTAGAGATCTCCTTGCAGGCGGGTGCAGTCAGTGACTTTACCTGCTTGCAAGGGAATGTCTAGGGGACCATAGGACCCCCTTTACCCCATCCAGAGGGCTGATCTCAGGGGGTGCACTGAGAGTGCGAAATCTTTAAGATGGTGCCATGTAAGTGCGCCTCCTGAGAGCTTCTTTGCCTCTGCGCCCGCGTCTGTAATATGGCGCAGGCGCAAAGGAAAGAGATGCCCTCATTTGCATGGAGCACACCCCAATGCAAATGAGGGAACACCCTCTGAAGATAGCACTGGTGCTTTAAGTGCGCCAGCACTATTGGTATTAAAGAAGGTGACGCACAAGCGGCCACATCCCCTTCTGTACTACCAAAGTGCCCTGGGGGCTCGCGAAGCAGGCACAAACGCCTGTTGCGCCCTCAGCACCACTTATGAAATACAGCCCCAGTAGTCCAAGGCATGGAGACAAATGGGAAAGCTTTCATTCACAAGGGAAGATGCGATTCAGCAAAAGATCCCAAAAAGAATACAGAAGGGACTCATTGAACCGCAACTAAACCGGGCTAGCAGAAAACCGGAAATAGAACAACTCTAAAGAAAATCCTGAATTGCATAACATGGCCTAGGGGTTATTATATGTTTGGTTTGTAGCTTTCAGTGGCGGTTTCTCTTTACGGGCGTCGGGACTCCGCCCCCGTTACATACAGCAATAATAATGCTGATTGCTCATTTTGTTTTCATTTAAAAAAATGCCCCTTTTTGTAATTTAACTTATCATTTTATGTTGAACAGGGAGCACTGTCGGGCAGACACTGTCTGCACTACTCACCATCGACACCGGCGTTGTCCAATAAGCATTGTGGACACAGTCATCATGTGATTGCTTGTTTTCTCCCCGGGCGGGCTGAAAGAAGTCTAAGTGTTTGCCGGGCTGACAACCTCACAGCCCTGAAGCCTGTGAGGTCATCAGCTCGGCAAAGACTTAGATTCAAAGCCCAGTCTCCACCCCCTGATGGCGTGGAGGTAAAGTTTGCCCCGGGCATTTTAAATGCAAGCCCGGGATAACAAAACCTCCACGTCAATCACAGAGTGAGGAGCCTTGTCACCCCACCTTTTCCCAACTCATTACAGGGCGTGGGTGGGACCCCCCCCTGTGACGATTTGGGAAAGGGTGTGGCAGTCAGGAAGCCAAGGATCGAGTCTGCGCAGACTCGACCTGTAGTGAGTGAGGCTGCTTCCCGCGCGTCAGTTAATCCTGGTCATTGTGGACGGCACTGGACGCCATTTCTTAAATACTGCTGCGCAGCGTGACTGACTGCATGTTTGTTGGTTGAGGCAGCAGTATGAATTACTGCTGGGAGGCTGCAGCAGCTAGTCCATGGGCACAACAGGTTGCTGTCAGGAGTGGGACTTGTGCTGTGCACGTCGTGACGGTGTGCGGACGGTGTTATGTGAACTCGGGCAGTTCACCACCAGCCGGTAAGGCCCAGGCCCATTTTTTCACTTCATTTTATGATTTTACAAAGGGAAGCAAGTGGTGTGCCGTGTGCCATCATGTGTCGGCACCGGGACTTGCTCTCTTCCATGCGCACATGACCCCTGCCGTCCACCCTTTGAAACCATTCCAGCAACTCCCTTGTCTCTGCTGGTGACCCCAAGATCCACTTCAGAATACATGAGCAATGGTCAGAATGTGAGGGAGTGCCTCACGCTTGTCCACCAATAGATGCGGATTATGGGTCATGACTGATTTTTCTAAAATGGTTTAAACAGTAATCATGTTGCTAGCCGCTAGCAAGCTTTTTTAGGTCTCTCTGACTGACCTCCTTGCTAGGGTGCCCCTCTGATACCTGGCAGCTCGGGCCACAATATCGGAAGTCTACGACTATGAGCAATCTTTGAACACACAGTGTGAACAAGATTCTACCAACTCGGGTTCCTCTGTGGAATCTTCCCTCTGCTGCTGACCCAGCACAAGCCCAAATAAATATTCCAGGAAGCAGCACTTACACTGATGTCCGTAGTACACGCGCAGCGGATTTAATCACATATAATAGGACACCGAACGTTTCAATCTCCCGAATCTGCCTTTTTATTTGTACAGAGTTATAGCCGCGAGCATGAAGCTCTGAGATATTGTTAAGTAGCAGTAAGATTACATAATATGATAGAAAGGACGTCAGAAGAACCACATTATCATGATTGGTAAGTGCAGAAAACGTGTTCATGAAAATATTCTGCAGTTGGTGAAAGTCTAGAATGAAGCAAATCGTGTCAAAGAAACAGAGTTTGTCCTGAGCTTCTTTGTGTGTTGAAGCCCTTTGATGAATCGGATATTTTGTGAGGTCACAACTGCCAGGATTGGTATCTACACCCTGGTATCCCGGCATATGGCCCTAACACTTCGTAGTAGGCAAGGGGAAGATATTTAGCCTCCGGTAAAGCGACCGAGAAGAAGAGGAGAGACGTCTCTCCCCCTTTGAACCTGTGGCCTCAGTCCCCCAGAGGAGCTCCTGAGAGTTTCTGAGCATTTGGAGCACCCACCGAAACTGAACTGTTTGCTTAAAATTGTGAAACTGTCACATTTACTTTCAACTGCCTTTGGACCCATAGGCATTGCTGTTAAAAGTAACACTATGTTTTTGGACAGAAGGTGTTCTAAAAACGAAACTTTTTAAACACAATTTTCTGGGGGTTCAAGTTTGGTTCAAGTGGCAAAAATTAGTTCAGTGCTGCCCATGGTGTATATTGTAAAAAGTACAGTCTCCTAAAATAACATTGACTTTTGAGATTTACGTTGTGTTCTATGGACACTTTTCACTCCCTTTGCCCATTTTTAAAAATGTCGGTATCGTGTGTTTTCCATAACTTGCTGTTCCAGAGAGAGGAGACATATTCTTTTAACTGAGCTACATTTTTAACAGCTGCAGAAGACAAAGGAGAGTTCAGTTAAGAACAGTTGCTATGTTGTGGAAATAAAGCCTTCGCGAAATCGTGCGTCTACATATTCACAAATATTTCACAAATTGCTCATTTTTGTCGAATTAAGTGGGAAACAGACATACGAACAAAGCAAGGAATTTAGTGTTTGTTTTTCTGCAGTTGTATGGGAAGTGCACCTCAGGTCATGAGCAGAATGGGTGTAGTGAAGTACAGCGCGCAGCCAGCTTGTCCATGCTGTTCAGTAAATAAAAGTTCTTATAAGAGAAAACGTAGAAGGCTATTAAGAACAGGGCACAGAAACAGGTGCATCTTTTCAGAAGGATGGGACAGTTAAAGAATTCCTTACAGAGTGCCTCCATGTATGGGTCAAAATTGTGACTGGAGACCAGTTTTGTCGCGTGTTGTTTCAGTGTGTGGCAACTCCACCAGTAGAAATGATAACATGGGAAGCCTTTGCTGTTTCATGCAGGCATTTTTTACACAGAGTACTACTTGAAATGCATTCATATTTTCTACACTTTTTTTTTAATGGTGTTTCTTGCATGAAAACAGAAAATTAATTTAAGGAGATAGTGTCATCATATTGATGTACAGCACCACACAGTCAATGAATGTATTTATTGTATAGTTAAAACCATTACAAGTGCATCATTGTGTTCAAAAGTTAATATGGGCAAATGATAACATCAGCATATGCAAAGATTGTCCTCTATAGCTCATGAAAATTGGCAATTTCTTAAATGATAAATAATTCAATCGTATTGCTTTACTAACCTTCCTGCTTTCTCAAATTTGCATGAAAATGCACCATTTGTCCACTTTTTTTTTCAAAATTTTCGCAGGGGAGAACCCCCCCGAACCCCCTTAAGTTGTTCGGGCTCGCTCGCTACGCTCGCTCACCATAGTGCAGTACGGCAATAATTTTACGCCTCACCACTTTCAAATGTCACCAGCCGCCACTGGTAGCTTTAATTACAAATCTGCCACAGTTGAATAAACATCCACGGCACTCAATGTAATGTCGAAAAAACTAGATAAAAACTTGCAAAGAAAATGCATGTGAAAGAAAGATCCCATCTGCATGAAGACAGCCATAATATAACGGTTTTCAAAAAGTTATTCAATGAACGGGTGGATAGAAATGCCAGTGTATCTTTTCCATCCTATGATACTTTGGAATTCAAGGCATGGAAATAGCTCACGCTATATATCCTGTCAGGGGCGCTGCATGTCGCATGCAGACAGACGGCAGAGCTATCATTTGGAGCACAAAGATAATGCAGGTTGGGGCTGCTGACAGGAGAGATATCTCTTGCATCAATATCACTCCTATTTACTGGTGCAGACTGCATGTCATCTGTCAGCGGTGGCATTGCCTATTAAAATAAAAAATTTACAAAGGCGCAGCCCTGCGGCATAGACACAGAAAAGTAATTTGCAGAGTTTTGTTGCAGAAAATGATGCCCGAGAAGAGCCCTGTTCCATTTATTTTGTTAAAAAGATTATTCTGTTTCATATCCGTTCTTTTCCTTCTCATAAAAGAATGGGCAGAGAAAACTAATTTGCCACTCTCTTCCTCTCACAGACTGTGCTTTAAATAAAAATATAGAAGTGCAGGTACTCACTATCCACAGTACATGTTTGCTCCTGAGAAGTGCCAGTACTCTGCCGTTAAATGTATTGATTACAAAAAACAAGAAGATACCTGGCCACCAATTTTAGAGGCTGCTATTTATTTAAGCAGACTAAGGAACAGTGCATACAGTCACTGCACCCTACTTCACTTTTTTGTAAATATTCAAAACCAGTAATGCAACCATTTCATTATTCAACAGGGCATTCAAAGTATACAATCTTCATTTTACAGCCAAAATACAAAAAAACAATGTGAAATTTGAACAGAATGAAGTGAAAAATACATTCATAATAAAGTGAAACATACATTCATAACCTTATAAACAATTACACCAGTCTAATTAGTTAAACATAAGCTCTCTCAAAGGGCCTTGTACTTGGCTTCTATTTTAGAGACAAGCTGCCTATGGGGAATGAAGCGAGGTTAAAGTCTCTGCGGGGATGCTTTTGTGCTTATGACCCTCTCCAGAGTCTTTAGTTAATGACTGTCCCTCATAGGAAAAGATAGGAAAAATGCCGACGCGTTTCCAATCCCCATGTGACTTTAGGGATTTTCGTCAGGGCTTGAACCACGGTGTAATCTGTGAAAGTTAAAAAAACAAGGCATTTAACACTAATAATGGCCTTCTCTTCTATAAAATTATAGCTTCATAAGGAGGTTTCTAAGTACCTGTCCTTTCAGATGGGTGCGTGAAACCTGTTTCTCTGTTCGTTTCTTCAACCCAACCTTCGTATTTACGTTTCTGAAACCTGAATGATAACCATTATTAAAGAGCGCTATTTGTTTTTCTATATCTAGACTGAATTTGTGTATAGTCGAAAAGGGGCTTACTTGAGTATTTCTTGGCAGATATTGAAGTGCCTGTCTGATTGACATTACAACCACCTGTTCGTGAATTCCATCGGCGACGGAGTCGCAGTGGGGTTACTTTGTTTCTGAAAATTTCACAGATTACACCGTGGTTCAAGCCCTGACGAAAATCCCTAAAGTCACATGGGGATTGGAAACGCGTCGGCATTTTTCCTATCTTTTCCTATGAGGGACAGTCATTACCTAAAGACTCTGGAGAGGGTCATTAGCACAAAAGCATCCCCGCAGAGACTTTAACCTCGCTTCATTCCCCATAGGCAGCTTGTCTCTAAAATAGAAGCCAAGTACAAGGCCCTTTGAGAGAGCTTATGTTTAACTAATTAGACTGGTGTAATTGTTTATAAGGTTATGAATGTATGTTTCACTTTATTATGAATGTATTTTTCACTTCATTCTGTTCAAATTTCACATTGTTTTTTTGTATTTTGGCTGTAAAATGAAGATGTATACTTTGAATGCCCTGTTGAATAATGAAATGGTTGCATTACTGGTTTTGAATATTTACAAAATAGTGAAGTAGGGTGCAGTGACTGTATGCACTGTTCCTTAGTCTGCTTAAATTAATAGCAGCCTCTAAAATTGGTGGCCAGGTATCTTCTTGTTTTTTGTAAACTTTATCACATCCCACCCGGCCCCCTAGAAGGACGTAACCCCCCTTTTTTGATAGCATTAAATGTATTGAAGCAGTGTTGAGAGTGCAGGTACTCTCACTTTAAAATTAAAAAAGTGCAGGTATTCAGTACCGGAGAGCACCTGCTCATTTAAAGCAGTGTTTTCAGAACGTTAGTAAATGCAGCAGTTAGATAAGCAGATGGGCATTAGACACTGGCTGGAGAGCAATTGAAGTGCTTTGTTCTTATCTCTCTTGTATTGGTGGAAATGCCTTGCTTTTCATTAGATTTAATGTGGGGCAAGGCTAGGAACTGATGGTTGCTGTTCCTACCTCATTTTGGCCTACAGATGATCCTACATGTTGTCCTAAACTCCCAAATTCTTATGTGATATATTTAAAGTTTAAAATACTTAGGGGCTGATTATGAGTTTGGCGGCGCTGCGCCGGCTCTCCGTCGACACAGCACTGCCAAAGCCGTGCAAAGACCACCCACCTTATTACGAATTGAATTTGTGTAAGGAGGACAGTTCTTTGCCTTTCCCATGGCGGTGCCTGGAAAACAGGCACAGCAATCAGTATGGCAAAAAAAGTTCCAGCACGGCATGGACGGTGACGTCCATGCCGTGCTGGAACTTTGGGGAAATATAGACAGGGGAACACATGTTGTGCCCCCCTGAATGTATCCCCATGGCGGGGGAACCATGGGGAGCCTGTAGGGCCCCCCTTTGTTCTTGCACCGCCAGCCTTATCATGGCAGGGCTCCTGCCATGAAATGGCTGGCGGTGCAGGAACTCATGATATGCTCAGCTGGACCACGCTAGTCCCGCTGAGCATAGCACATTGTGGCGCAGCTCCGCCACCGCCAAGGAACAACTGTTCCTTGGCGCAGCCTGTGGTCCTCCGCCACAACAACTTTTAAAGTTGTAATGCGGCGGACGGACCAGCGCAAGTGCGGCGGTCTTACGAACACCGCACTCGGAATCAGGCCTTAGTCTTATTGTATTTTAAGCTAAAGCTGTGAGACAATGATTAACCCAGTATTTAGTCGGTCAGTCACTGAGGACAGGAAATAAAAGTACTCATTTTTCATTTCTCTTCTGCCCTCTCTCTGAACCAGAATAATCTTGTAGGCATCAGTTGTGGCAGGATGTTGCCTGAGAGCAGCGTGGTCTGGTGGTCTTTGCCTCAGTTCTCTGTTACCAAGTTGCCCTCTGGCAACGACATTCACATCCTGCCACTTTTTTTTAAAAGGTATCTCTGTCTCTTTAAGGCACAAGGGCTGCACTTCCAACATTTTGCAAATGTTAATGCAGGAATGGAGTTCTAATGCCATTGCAGAACTCTAACTCTGCGTTTGCAGCTGTTCAGTAGGATTCACTAAGGGAATCTTGCCTCATTAATATGCAGCAGGTAGGATTTTTGCAAACCTTAGGTTTCAGGTTAGTAAATCTATTGCATGGTAAAAATAGTACAAATATTCAAAAACAGAGACTTATTTGTGACCCAAGAAAGCTGTTTTATATAATAGTTTTTCTGATACAAATCAATTGGAAAGTACCTTTTGGGAGCCTTGTACGCCTGATGCATAAAAAAGATTATGATTCAGCATTCTGTAATAATTACCGTCCAATTTCACTTCTAAATTGAGACTGTATTTTTTGCTGAGCTATTATTAACTGTATATTTAGAAGATTTTCTTCCAAAGTTAATTGGATTGGAACAATCTGGAATTGCTTAAGGAAGATACATTTTATGGCAAGGCCCGGAGGCCAATATTATGCATCATCTCTTTTATTGCCTCATACACAGCAGCAACAAGAACATAGAATCAGAATAAAAGCAACACTCTAGAACCCTTAGAACATGTATATATTCACTGAACACGCAGCCATCTTCTTTTGTTGCTGCTCATACACAGATAAGTACAGTGTGTATGTTCCTTATTTAAGTGTATGAGATGGAAGTTTGGATGTTTTGTTGAGGTGTCCACTCGCATTCAGGGCTGTAGCCACAGGGGGGGCCTAGCAGGGCCCGGGCCAGCCTTTATTTTTGGTTGCTCCTCCTAAAATTCAAGTTCCCAAGCCAATTATTTATAGTTGTCCGGTGTTTTTTTTCCAGACAGAGTAACGCTACAGTGCATGGTCTTGCTGCCTACACAGGAATTAAACATCATGTTACAGCGTGTGCTCAGAATGCAGTGGCAGACAGTAGCTGCACAGCTCATGCTTGCTGATTGTTAACCCCGAACACTGCTACCACACACTGTTGTCTGCCTGTTGAGATGGGTTGCCTGCATGGTCTACCTGTACTCTCACCCTGGTCACACCTTCAGAGTTCCTGCCAGACTGTCAGTGACTGTGTTAATAGTTGGGAAGTGTAGATTGCTGTGGCCCTATTCACCCAGACTTAGGAGACTCTCCCTACCACCAACACACATCACTCCTGCCTACGTGTGTATCTGTAAGGGTCTGGCTTCGGGCCCGGCTTCGGGCCCAGCACGCTTTAGTAGTGATGTGATGACAATGTGGGTTAGAAAGAAGTACAGAGAGATAAAAAAGGAAGAAAGAGGAAGCATGGGATGAGACTAAAAATGAGTGAGAGAGAAAAGAACAATGAGCAGAGTGAACAAAGAAAAGGAGGGACAAACTGAGTAGAAATGGTGACCAGGCTGTGGGGAGAGAGAGAGAGAAGCAGTAACTCAGATAACGAGAACTTTAAAGCCTTTGAAGTACCTCCTTGTTTCTCAACAAGTGGAGTCAGGAACAGGCACTTTGAATTTAGTGAGGTACCAGTACGACATGCTTTAACTGTAGTGCACAGTACACCCAGCTGTCAAGGTTGGGAGAGGATTGAAAGTAAAGCGTGCTCCTGCCTTGGCACATTCAGACCAAGATGTGAAAATGCCTCTGGTTGGCATATTACCAGAGCTGAGGCAAAGTGTTGTCCCTGCAGTTGGTTTGAACAGTGCAGGTTACTGCACTACACAGGAGCTAGGGGTCGTGACATGGCATGCGCTTGCAGTACAGGTTACTTCAGCTGGAGGCAGCAATTACTCGATATGCAGCTGCGAAGGCATAGCATGCTCCTGCGGTGTTAAACACTTTGATGCAGTTCATAGTTCCTGTTGCCCGTCCGAAGCACAGAGATACCCCTTCGGGGGTCGATTCAGGCGCTATATAAATAAATATATAAATAAATAGTTCTGCAGTACACAGGTGACAAAGCAGGCTTTGATGACTGTACAGGTTTCTGCTGTGCCTTTTCATTTATATTCGATTGTGTTTATGCAATGCCATCACCTATGAATAGGAGGCAAGTCCTGTAAAAGACCCACATTTAAATAAATTGTAACCTCTAACTAAATCATGACCTTTCATATACATTTTCACCAGGTTTCCAAATAGCTTTTGGTCTGCAGAAACACAGGTCCCATTGCCTAGTCAGTTTCATTGTTACTCACAAAAAGTACGTCCTCAAAAGAAATATACCAGAGAAAATTCAGTAACTAATGACAAATAAAGAATTACGTGTAATGTCAAAGATAAGAAAGATCTTCTCTTAAGGACAAGAACCCTCACTTACCCGAAGGTGACATGCTTCATCATAGGGTTCCCTCCTCACACTTGGGCCGCAAGGTCCCAGGTGTGGGCTTCAACTCTCCAAAACTTTTTTGAAGAGGAGCTGAGGTGTTTTATCTAGAGGGGACCAGACGTCTTGGTGAGTGAGGGGCAGAGTGCAAAATGAGAGAAAAAAAATTGTCTCCAAGAAACCAAATAACTTTATTGGGCGGTATCCTGGGGCTTATTCTCAGGACAGTAGGCCTGAGTGGATATGGTGAAGACCTGATTGGTTCATTAGAGAAAGTTGTGTCCAATGCCATAGATCTGACCTGTTTATAATGCATAGTTATAACAAATTCTGTAGGCCTGGCTTTTTTATTCTGAAAAGCATATATTAAAGGTAATAGGCTTTTAACAAAGGATTGTTATCACACTGTGATATAGGCTGTAAACAGGTATTTTGTTACATGAAATGACACAGATTACTGTAGGAAGCAAGGGTTTTGGTGTTGGTCCCCACATCAGAAAAATCCTGAAAGTAGAAGAGGTACAATATGATAATCTTTTAGGCCCTTTTAAAAGAGGGTGTATATTGTTTTTCATACTGTTATTTTCTACATATTTATAATTTTACACTTGTATACATGATGGTTGCTTGTTTATGCACACTTCCGTAGACCTGTGTTTGTTATGGTGTCAAGACAATGGTAAAGAATATAGGCCATATTGTTTAGTTGGGTAACGTTATATCAGCTTCCATAGCTTTGATCTGTTTATTATGAGAATTTGTGATAAAAACCAGTCGGCCGGATGTATTGTGAAAACCATGTGATAAAGGCAATAGGCTTTTAAGTGTGAATTGATATTACACTGTACTAAAGCATATAGGCAGACATTTGGTTAAATGGAATCAGAGAGATCACCTTAGTAGGCAAAGGTTTTGGTGTTGTGACCAACTTGAAGAAAACCCTGCGGATGGAAGATTTTTATGATAGCCATGTTAGGACCTTTTAGGAGGGATTTTATAATATTTTGACACAAATAATTGTGTACATATTCGTTATTTTGTAACGGTATCCCTAATGTTTGCCATGTGGGAAAGCTTATGCTCATTACACTAGGTCTGAGTCGGTTATGGTGACAACCCAATGATAAAAGCCATTCACCTGATTGTTTTATAGGGAAAGTTATTTAAGATGCCATATGATTTGTCTGGTATGTTTATTATGAAATGTTTGGACAAAAGCAGTTGACCTGATTTATTTGTTATGTAACACATTTTAAAGCCAATTGGCTTTTAAGGGTAGATTGTTATTGCATGGACTTAAAGCCTGTTTTATTACATGAAATCTTACCGATTACCATTGTAGGGAAGGGCTTTGCTGTTGATCAACCTCTATGACCAAACCTTGTGGGGTTGGTGGGGGGGGGTTGGAGAATATTTGCACTGCAATAATTCTTGCTAGCATTTCTTCGGAAGCCCTCACAGGCTTTGTTATCTGCCCGATTCTTGTCAATAAAAGCCTGAATCAAAATCCTATCTATAGATAAATAAATATACATGTACATATGTAGAAGGGTTTGGGTCATCCCTCTTCTGTCATTAGTCTCTATGAGTGTCACTTATACTCTGGTTCTATACAAGACAATAGGACAATGGGTCAGCCCACTTCAGCCATTGGCTCTCTTGCCCTGTGGAACATAGCATTTGACTGATCACAATTGCACAACTGCCTGAAAATGAGTGTGCTTCAATGCCAGGGCTTGTGGGTCAGTCCTTTAGTTTTCCATTTCCTCCTTAATAGTCCCCATTTAATTTCTTTCCTTCTCTGTTTATTTTAATTTCTTAGAGCATACTACCGCCCCTTAGACATTGCTCATGGGCCACTTGCTTGCGCATCTGCAGTGCCTCACATCCCAAACAGCCATTGCATCTTAATAAGATGATCACCATGGAATGCCATTGCCCATAGTGTATCAATGTGTCACCTTTCCAAGATGGACAACACATTGGTTTAAAAAGTGGCGGCCATGCTGGAACTTTAAAACAAAGATATACGAGGCACAATATCATTTCCAGAAAGCCACTTGCTTCTTTGTTTAATTTTATTTGTTATTGCAAGTATATTTCTGCAAGGTTTAGGCAGCAGCAGCAGCATTTTTTCGTTTTTTTACTTGTTTTTGTATTTTATGTTGCATAAGTTGTGTGTGTGTTTTATTGTGAATGTGTAAGTGGGCGAATGCAAGATTGAGTCAGTGGCTTGATGAATGGATAATGCAGGGATGAGTGATAGAATGCATGTATGATGACTTGTTATGTGCCTAAACTTATCACTGACTGAAGCCGGTGCTTTGTAACATATAAAACTAATCTTTGGGGAAAAACCAAAATACAAAAGAAAAATATACTCATTCTTTAAATTCTCACCGTATTGCAGACATTTTTAAAAGACATCCTGCCCTCAAGCATTCCTCATATGTTATCACTTCTGGCCCTCCCAAAATATATCACTGGCTACAGGCCTGCTCGCATTTATACGTTTTTCTAGACCTAGGACCTAGACCTCCGAACCTAGGTCTAGGTCCACTCTCTCCCAGCAGCTCTGCTGTGCCGTCTCTTGCCTCCAGACCCCGACCTCCTCCTTGGGAAGTTCGAGGCAGCTGCCCGCTCCTGCGCCTGCTGCCCGCTCCAACTGGGACCAGACTGCCTGCAACCACCGTAACCTTTCTAAGCCATTTGTTTTCTTAATTTTTCCCTGTTGTGCCAGTGTTATTGTGCCCATCTGTGTCCTGCTCTAATTCCACCACTGTTTTTATTTTCTCGTGCCTGCCTGTTCCTTTTGCCTTTTGCCGCTGCTGCCCCTGCGGCCCCTCCCCCCCGGAATTCCCCCCCGGAATTCCCCGGCTCCCGCCTCCCAGCCTCTCCTCCCTCCCACCTCCCCTACTTAATGGCGGCCGCTGCGTGGTCGCGCCGCCGGCGCGCCAAAGGCAAGCCCGTCTGCCCCATACGTGACCCGACCGCGGCCAGCGCCAGGAACCCTGGACCTCCCACTACCCATCGCTACGACACCACCACCCTCCTCGCAATCAACCCTGGAAGACTTAGAGAATACCAACAGGCCTTGCCGAACACGACCCACGGCCAGTTCTCCTGCCTCCACTGCTGCCAGACCCTCACCGCCACCCCGGCCTCCAACACCACCGACGCCAGCACCGGCGACACCCTAAAATGCATCCTCCTCAACGTACGCTCCGTACACAAACACGCCATGGAAATCTGGAGCCTACTCGACTCTCTCTTGCCCGACATCGCCTTCTTCACAGAGACCTGGACCAACGCATCCTCCGCCCCCGACATCAGCACCGCCATCCCAGACGGATACAAGATCCAGAGGAAAGACCACCCCAACCACCCAGGGAGGGAGCCTCGCCATCGCCCACAAGAGCACCATCCACCTCACCACCTCCAGCGAAACCTTCCCCTCCGCCGAACACCTGCACTTCCAGATCCAGACCACCCCCAAAGCCACACTCCGAGGAACCCTCATCTACAGACCCCCCGGCCCCCGAACACCCTTCACCACCACCTTCACCGACTTCATCGCACCCCACGCCATCGCCTCAACAAACTACATACTCATTGGAGACCTGAACTTCCACCTCGACAACCCCAGCGACCCCAACTCCACTATCCTTTGTGACAACCTCGCCAGCATCGGACTTAAACAACTCGTCAACACACCGACCCACAGAGCAGGACACACCCTCGACCCCATCTTCGCGGCAGGAAACAGCGTCCAATTCAGCCACACAACGCAGCCGCCATGGACCGACCACCACTGCGTACACTTCGCCATCAACAAACCCAAGGCACCCAAACCAGCCCCACGCCCACCTCAAAGGAACTGGAGCAAGGTTACCGACGAGCAACTTAACTCCACCCTCACCCGAGACAACCACACCTGGGCACCCGACGCAAATGACGCAGCCAGAGAACTCCACACCTGGATCTCCAACTGCGCAGACGAGCTCGCCCCGCTATGCAACCTCGATAGACAACGCCCCAGGAAAGCCGCCTCGTTCACCACCTCTCTCCAAGAAGCCAGACGCACCTGCAGACACCTGGGGAAGAACTGGAGAAACACCAAGACAACCGAAAACCACACCACCTACAAGGACGCCATGACGGACTACCACAACCAGATCAGAGCCACCAAGAGGAACTTCATCCACAACAAAATCCTGGCCAACTCCACCGACTCCAAGGAACTTTTCAGTGTCATTCAAGAATTCACCAACCCACGCAGCGAAGCCACAGACATCACCCCATCCCAAGACCTCTGCGACAAGCTTGGAACCTATTTCAACCTCAAGATCAAAAACCTCTACGACAACTTCATCAACCATCCACCAGGTGCCACAGACGGCCTCCTGCCCCCCAGAAACAACAGCCAGCCCACCATCTCCAACTGGACACCGATCACGGCCAAAGACACCGCCTCGACCATGAAAAGCATCCACTCGGGGGCCCCCACCGACCCCTGCCCCCTCACATCTACCACAGAGCCGCGGCCGCCATCGCACCCGAACTACAACACACCATCAACGCCACCTTCAAAACAGGCACCTTCCCAGACGACTGGAAGCGCGCAGAAGTCAGACCCCTGCTCAAAAAGCCCACAGCTGACCCCACCGACCTCAAGAACTATCGGCCCATCTCACTCCTCCCCTTCGCAGCCAAAGTTGCAGAGAAAACAGTCAACAGGAAACTGACACGATTCATTGAAGAGAACGCCGTCCTCGACCCGTCCCAATCCGGATTCCGAAGCAACCACAGCACAGAGACCGCCCTACTCGCCGCCACAGACGACATCCGTACCCTCCTGGACCAAGGCCACTCCGCAGCCCTCATCCTACTCGACCTATCAGCGGCCTTCGACACCGTCTCCCACTGCACACTAGTCGCCAGACTACACGACGCAGGCATACAAGGAACAGCCCTGGACTGGATCCGATCATTCCTCACCGGAAGAAGCCAAAGGATCAGACTCCCACCCTTCCTCTCCGACCCCACGAAAATCACCTGCGGAGTCCCACAGGGTTCATCACTGAGCCCCACCCTCTTCAACATCTACATGGCCCCCCTCGCAGCCATCGTCCGACAACACGGCATCAACATCGTATCCTACGCCGACAACACCCAGCTCATCCTCTCCCTCACCAAAGACCCCACCACTGCCAAACTCAACTTCCAGAAAGGAATGCAAGACGTCGCAGTCTGGATGACCAACAGCTGCCTGAAGCTCAACACTGAGAAGACAGAAGTCCTCGTCCTTGGTACCACGCCTTCTGCATGGGACAGCACCTGGTGGCCGACCGCCCTCGGAAGCCCACCTACCCCCTCAGACCACGCCAAGAACCTCGGCATCGTACTCGACTCATCACTCACCATGAACCGACAGGTCAACGCCGTCACCTCCAGCTGCTTCAACACCCTCCGCATCCTCCGCAAAACCTTCAAGTGGATCCCCCTGAGTCAAGGAAGATAGTCACCCACGCACTCATCACCAGCAGACTGGACTATGGAAACGCACTCTACGCCGGCATCAACAAGTCCCTACTCCGCAAACTCCAGACAATACAGAACACCGCCGCCAGACTCGTCCTCGGCATCCCCGACATGAACACATCAGCCAACAGCTACAAAGTCTCCACTGGCTCCCTGTGGAGAAAAGAGTCACTTTCAAAATCCTCACTCACGCCTACAAATGCCTACACAACAACGGACCCAAATACCTCAACGACAGAATCAACTTCCACGTACCCAAAAGAAACCTCCGATCTTCCAACCTCACACTGGCCGAAACCCCGCGCATCCACATAGCCAGAGACGGCGGAAGATCCTTCTCTCACATTGCAGCCAAGACCTGGAACGAGCTACCGGCAGACATCAGACGCGCCCCCTCCCTGAACACCTTCAGGAAGACCCTCAAGACCTGGCTCTTCGGCTAAACAGATCTGCGGACCCCCCCCTCAGCGCCTTGAGACCCTCACGGGTGAGTGGCGCACTTACAATTCCCTGATTGATTGATTGATTGATTGCTTATGCGTGTGATGACAGTATGTTTAATAGGTTGTTTCCTGTTAGTTAGTATGTGGTACGTGTCACCTCAAGGGAGAAATAGTCAGTTTGAATCGATTTTGTATGCTTTGATGTTTGGAAGGAGCAAGGTTGTGGAGATATAGGCAGGATTGGTATGATTTGAGTTGTTTGTAGAGATTTATCGTTTTTTAAATCAGGTCATGTTTTAAGGGGAAGATGTTTTAGTCGAAAATATCAGAATTGTTTGTGGTTATGTACAATGGTGAAGTATTTCCGGTGTTCCGAAGCGTAGGAAGAGCGGCGCTGGATCACGGTGTGTGTATCAGTTGGGAGCGATTTTACAGTTGTAGTGGCTGTTATTTTGTGAATGGCTTTTCATTTAAAACTTACTTGGGGTTCTGAGGCCCAGCGTGACAAGGGGCAGCACGCAGTTGGGCCACGTAAGCGTCTCCAGTTGCTAGGCAGGGACTATTCCTTGGTAAAAGCAGAGTGGACACGGCACGTTGAGCAGGCAGCATGCATTCGAATTAGGATTTTGAATCCTAGAGAGCCGCCGTAGTCATACAGCCATTTTAAGGAATTGGGCTAAAGGCATTCATTGAGGTTAGAATGCAGGTACAAAAGGGGATGATGGACGGAACGTTTGAGCCAATCAAACACTCAGCCCCAGTCAACTGATCTGGGTTTAATCCATCATCATTCTTTAGCTCACTCCACCACCCCAGTTCAGACATGGCCATATGCAAATCAGTCTGACCCTGTGCCTCATGGGAACAGTCCAGCCCGAACTGCCAAGCCATGTCTTCCCTGGACCGGAAACAAGCATCCTAGGACCGGTTTCTGGCATTCCAGCCGTCATCAGCCAGGCTTGCTTGAATCCAGTGGCAAAGTGAGCAAGGGACCCACGTCTGGGCATACCCCCGCCAACTTAGGGCGAACAAAGCGATACAAAGGGGATGATGGACGGAACGTTTGAGCCAATCAAACACTCACCCCAGTCAACTGATCTGGGTTTAATCCATCATCATTCTTTAGCTCACTCCACCACCTCCAGTTCAGACATGGCCATATGCAAATCAGTCTGACCCTGTGCCTCATGGGAACAGTCCAGCCCGAACTGCCAAGCCATGTCTTCCCTGGACCGGAAACAAGCATCCTAGGACCGGTTTCTGGCATCCCAGCCGTCATCAGCCAGGCTTGCTTGAATCCAGTGGCAAAGTGAGCAAGGGACCCACGTCTGGGCATACCCCCGCCAACTTTGCCACTGGATTCAAGCAAACCTGGCTGATGACGGCTGGAATGCCAGAAACCGGTCCTAGGATGCTTGTTGACTGGGGGTGAGTGTTTGATTGGCTCAAACGTTCCGTCCATCATCCCCTTTTGTATCGCTTTGTTCGCCCTAAGTTGGCGGGGTATGCCCAGGCGTGGGTCCCTTGCTCACTTTGCCACTGGATTCAAGCAAACCTGGCTGATGACGGCTGGAATGCCAGAAACCGGTCCTAGGATGCTTGTTTCCGGTCCAGGGAAGACATGGCTTGGCAGTTCGGGCTGGACTGTTCCCATGAGGCACAGGGTCAGACTGATTTGCATATGGCCATGTCTGAACTGGGGTGGTGGAGTGAGCTAAAGAATGATGATGGATTAAACCCAGATCAGTTGACTGGGGGTGAGTGTTTGATTGGCTCAAACGTTCCGTCCATCATCCCCTTTTGTATCGGTTAGAATGCAGGTAGGCATGTTTTGGGAAATACCGATTGAGATTTTTGTGAGGTGTTTGGGTGTTTAGGAGCGGGCAGATGACATTATGATCAGCTGAGGGAGATCGCTGCCTCGTAGTCTTTGAGAGAGAATTTTATGTTTTTTTCTTAATTTAAAAATTAAAGAAGGAATATAATAGGAGTTAAAGATGAGTATTGTAAGAGAGGAAATTTTTATCAATAAGGTTATAGAGTATATGGAAAAGATGTTTGGGGATCTAGCTGACAGAATGGACAAGAAGATAGACAGTTGTGTGGAAAAGCGCTTTAAAAAAAAAAGTGCTAATAAAAAGATGGAAGATTAAAGTTTTTGGACTGTAGAGGAGGTGGAGCCAGGAACTAGTGGTCCAAAGGTCGGAGGAATTAAAAGAACACATAAAAGAAGGCATTCAGAAATGCTTAAAGATAAAAAAGGGTCTGGGCATAAGGCTCCAGAGTTGGATGTTGCTATAAACACTAAAGGAGACTCAAAAAAGGCTTGTGGAAAGAGTCCCAATGTAGTGGCTTGTGATGGTTCTTCAACTAGTGGAGATGTGGAGTTTACATGTTCATCGGAATTTGATGAAACAGATGAGGAGGATGAAAGAGGTGGCAGGAATAGAAAGGATCATAAAAGGATAAAGTTGGAGAAGGCTGATTTTGTGGACCCGTTAGGGGAGGTTATGTTTGATCCTCTGTTGATTCAACACCTGTTATCTCCTCAATGGTCTCCAGCTGAGCATGTGGCTCAATATATTTCTGATCGGATACGTAGGGAGATTCATCAGGAAGTTCATTCTTGTCTGCGTTTGGAGTGTCCTAGACCGACACTAGAGTCAAAAGTGGTTTATACCCCAGACTTAGACCCCAAGATTTTGAGTTATCTCAATAATTCTGGTCGAGACCCCAGGAAAGGGTTGGACAAAGGTTTAAAAGGGTGTCAGGATAGGCTACTGGATATCCTTGGACCCCTTACTAAGATATAGTAATACTGGGGTGGATGTAACGGAGTTAAGTCAATGAGTCCAGAGGGCAATTTGACTTTTGGGGAATACCAATGCTGCCTTGTGCATGGAGAGGCGCAAGAGTATTTTGATGACAATTGATCCCAAACTGGCGGAGCTAGCTAGCAAAGGGTTTGGTGTAAAAAGCAATGGGGTGTTGTTTGGTGAGGAATTCATAAGAGATATGTCAAGATATGTAGGTACATTAAATTCCTTGTAGAAGGTTCAGAAAGATATGAGGAATGTTTTCGGTGGGACCGGGAAAATGCGGGTCGATTACCCAGCCGAGGTCAAGGGATTACTCGTGGGTCCTTCTCATGGGGATTCAGACCCAGTGGCTTTGAATATGGATTTAGATCGGAGCAGGGTGGATTTTATCCACAAAGGCAAAGGGCAAGGTCACGTGGACCGTGGAGTGAGAGAAGAGGAAGAGGAACAGCAGGTGAGTTTAAGCAAAGACCCTTTATGTATCCATGTAAAGTTGGGCGGCAGACTAGCTCAATTTATTACAAGATGGAGAGAAATTACTCTCAAGACCCATGGGTATTGAGTACGATACAGGGTTATCATATAGACATTGTAGGGGTTCGGTTTCAGGAGCTGTGTCCAAGATTGTTGAGGTTTTCCAAAGATCAGGAGGAATTGGTGACTCAAGAGGTAAAGGTGGTTCTGGAAAAATTGTGCAATAGAGATAGCAGAAGATGTTCCAGGGTGTTTTGTGAGCAACATTTTATAAATAATTCTGCATGACTACCAGAATAGTACTAACATATGCACTTAAGACCAGAATGCCTGCATGTGGAAACTGCTAAATTTTAAAATAGTCAAATCTGCTACACTCTATAATCTCCTGCCAGCACTGAAAAACGAGCCAATAATGTCCTTAATTTCCTTTATGCCTTAAATGGTTACTCTATTTCTCTCTTTGGTAACACTGTTTGTCTCACATTGTCCTTTGGCACAGTCCTCTTTCACACTCATCCTGGTCACTTGCCCCTGGATCTTTCAAGAATCTTTTAAAATCTTCAGTAGCTTCACTTCTAAAAACATATTTTTATTGTCCTCACTCCCGAACTTTTCACACCGTGCACTCGGTGATTGGCTACATCCGGCTCCTCATAATACATTGACCCACACTGGCTAATTACATCTCTTTCACCCTTGAGAAAGCCCTGGTCCGGTTGACCACTTAGGGCGAAACACGTGTCGGCTGGTGCAGTTTTAATGATGTAACCTAAATAATATTCTGGAAAAGCAAGGATGTAACCTAATTGTTGGTTCAAGAAAAGAGCACAAAAAGAATTTAAAAAATAGCTTTTCATAAAAAGGAAATGGGATATCTTCTTGACCACGAAAAATAAAATTAAGGAGGAGTACATGCTCAAAAACATTTTGTAGTGCTACAATAACGAGGCTGGAAAGGTCCAGTGCCTCGAGTTAATCTCCTCCAACCCATCTGAACTACATTTGGGCAATACCATCCGGGATCAGGATCCCTGGACCTTCGTAAAACTGGGAACACCTTTATGTATCAATGTAAAGTTGGGCGGCAGACTAGCTCAGTTTATTACAAGATGGAGAGAAATTACTCTCAAGACCCATGGGCATTGAGTACGATACAGGGTTATCATATAGACATTGTAGGGGTTCGGTTTCAGGGGGAGTGTCCAAGATTGTTGAGGTTTTCCAAAGATCAGGAGGAATTGGTGACTCAAGAGGTAAAGGTGCTTCTGGAAAAAGGGTGCAATAGAGAGAGCAGAAGATGTTCCAGGGTGTTTTGTGAGCAACATTTTCTTGGCCTCGAAGCAGGACAAAGGGATGAGACCTACTATAAATCTGAGGGAATTGAACGATTGAGTGTGTTACAATCACTTCAAGATGGAAGGGATGCACATGTTAAGAGACTTGTTGAGAAAACGGGAGTGGTTGACAAGGCTGGATTTAAAGGACGCTTATTTGACGATTCCAATGTGTGTGGAACACAGGGATTACCTTCAGTTCAGGTGGAATGGGAATCGATGGAGATTCAGAAGTCTACCATTCTGCCTGACATCAGCTCCATGGCGTTTTACGAAGGTGATGAGGCCAATTATGGCGTGTTTGTGATCAAGGGGTGTCCGTCTGATTGTATATCTGGATGATGTGTTAATAATGGCAGAGGAGAAGATGATGATGTTGGAACAGACGAAGTTGGCTGTGCGGATGCTAGAGGATTTAGGATTTGTGGTGAACAGAGACAAGTCTTGTTTAGAACCAGCACAGGAAAAGAAGTTTTTAGGTTTCAGATACACACCTTGGAAGGTGTGTTGAGGTTGCTGATGGTAAAAGTGAAGAGAATTTGCAGGGAATTGAAAAGAGTAAGGGATTCGCATTGGATCCCATTGCGTCAGTTAGCCAGGTTATTAGGTCTGCTGTCAACTCCGATTCAGACAATATTTCCAGCTCCCCTGCATTACAGGGCTCTTCAAAGGTTGAAGGGTTATCATTTACGGTTAGGGGTAAAGTATTCCCAGAGTTGAGAATGAATCAAGACACAATGATGGAGATGGAATGGTGGTTGATGAGCATGGATGCATGGAATGGAATGGCAATTTTCGGGGAGATTCCAGAAGTGGTAATCGAGTCAGATGCAAGTCTGTAAGGTTAAGGAGCAAGATGTGGCTCAGTGACAAGGGGTGGGGCGCTGTTCAAAGGAAGAGAAGGAGATGCATATCAATCGTCTGGAGCTCCTGGCAGGTTCCTTCACAGTGAGGAGTAGTGTGAAGGAAAAGGCAAGATGTTGTACTGTTGAAGATGGACAATGTGTCAGTAGTGTGTTATGTCAACAAGTTGGATGGTCCTCGTTCAAGAGGCTTGGCAGAGATGGTGAAAGAATTTTTGTTTGGACAGAGGAATTATGGTGCAGACTCAACATATTCCAGGGAAGAACAATTTAGAAGCAGATTGGAACTCAAGGTTTCTAACAGATGTAAGCAATTGGAGGTTAGACAGGAAAGTGTTCATGAGTCTGGAGATGAGAGGGGGACCGTTGGAAATGGATTTGTTTGCGGACAGACTGGATGCTCAGTTGCCGAGATTTTACAGTTGGAGATCGGGTCCGGAAGAATTGGGGTAATGGGAGGATGTATGCTTTCTCTCCTTTCTCAATGATACAGAGGGTGCCGATGAAAGTAAGGAGAAAGAAAGCAGAGTTGGTGTTGGTCACTCTGTTCTGGCAATCTCAGGTGTCATTTTCGGATGTAATAAACTTGTTGGACGATCCAGTTTTGTTACCATGTTTCCCTCAAGTACTGTTGGATGCCCTGGGGAATTGTCATAAGATGATAGTAGCCGGACAGATGATGTTGATAGGTTGGTTGATTTCAGGAGAGTGTGGTAAGTGTCTGGGTTATCGAAAGAGGCTACGAAGCTTATCAAGGAATCTTGGGCGCCAGGGACAAATAGGGCATACAGGTCAGTATGGAGAAGATGGTGTAGTTGGTGTGTTGCAAGGGGTTTTGATCCAGTATCAGCTCCTGTAGTGGAGGTTTCATTTGACAGAATTGTTCAGGAAGGGTCCACCATATAATTCAGTGAATTTAAGTAGGACTGCAATTTCAGCAGGACACAAGTTGATGGATGGGATTCCAGTTGGTCAGCATGTGTTGGTGAAGAGAATAGTTAAGGGTGTATGTATGGAGTTTCCTCCCAAGGCAAAGTATGCTTCTCTATGGTATGTGTCTCAGGTGTTAAGGGAAGTTGAATCTTGGGGACAAAATGATTGTTTGACTTTAAAGTTGTTTTCTTGGAAAATGACAATTTTACTTTGTCTGGTTTCATTTAGGAGAGTATCTAATATTAGAGCCTTGGAGGTAACTTCTAGGAGTTTCCAACCTGAGGGGTTGTATTTTGATTTACAGAAGAGGACTAAGACTATGTCTAGGACCATATTTTATCCAACCATGGAGGGACATGACGATTTGTGTGAGGTATGTTGTTTGAAAGAATACGAGAAAAGAACTGAGAGGTTGAGGATGGAAGGATGTTCACAGTTATTGATTTCATTAAGACAACCTTTTAAGGTGGTGTCACATCTACTCTGGCAAGATGGGTTAAGGAGGTGACGAGAATGGCAGGTATTGATGTAAGTGTATTTGGGGAGCATTCAGCTAGAGGGGCGATGGCTAGTAAGGCTTTCTTGGCAGGTTTCAGTTGAAGTAGTATCATGAAAGCAGCAGTTTGGTCTAGTGATTCAACGTTTAAAAGATTTTTGGATGAGCTTTGAATATGCATAATATTGGCCTCCAGGCCTTGCAATAAAATGCAGATTTTCCACAGTTTTAATGGGAAGAAAATCATGATTTTATTAAAGGCACAGAGGATAATGTAATCCCTCCCTTGATTGTACCCTGCCCCGTCTGATGTGTTTTGGTTTTGTGTTTCAGGTCAAAGTTAAGAAGACATTTTTTCGACATGGAATCTCGAGGAATTAGACGATTCTGTTTCTGGTGGATTTACAGTTTAATATGAAGATTACATTTTTGATTTATTCGCAGCAAGAAAAGAAGGAAGATGGCATCATGCTCAGTGAATATATGCATGTTCAAAGGGTTCTAGAGTGTTCTTTTTATTCAAATTCTATGTTCTTGTTAGTTGCTGTGTATGAGGCAATAAAAGAGATGATGCATAATATTAGCCTCCTTGCCGTTAATAAATTCATGATTTCCTTCCCATTAAAACTGTGGAAAATGTGTATTAAACATATATTTAGAACTTTCTTCAGCATTGCTTGAAGGAAAATCTTTTAAATCTACATCACCTACGGCTGTTATTTAACTGGATGTCGAAAAGGCTTTCCATTGGGTGGAATTAAATAATGAAAGCACAAAAATGACATGCAATGATTTCCTGATTGCATTGAAGCCACAAAACCTCTAACTCAGCTGATAGAGTTCAATCGTCTGTTTTTTACCCTATAGGACAGGGTGGTCTTTTAACTCCTTCCTTTTTGTTTTGTCTTTAATAATCCTTTCTGCTCAGAATTAGACAAAATTCCTCTTACAGCACATATCTCCTTGCCATTAAGTCTATGAATTTGGTTCCTGATAATAGTCTAGGTTAACAAAATGATTAAAGAGAACACATTTCTTTTTAGGATAGTATGCCAAAGTAATTGCAGTTAATGATTTAGCTTTTCACAGAAATAATTTATTACCATTTATTCTCATTTCAAGGAAACTCCTTGACTAAATTTGTGAAAACTGGTAAAAAATGATAAATCAAAGGCATTAGGTACATGGGAAGAGGATTTGAATATAACTTGGCTTATTTTATTGGGGGTATTTTATGGTCTGAGACCAATTAAATGGGGTGTGCAGCTGAAACAACAAAAAGTTTTTTTTTTGTATTTACAGTATAATAAATAATTTCTAACCCCCATGCTATGTTCAAGATGAAACTATTCAATAGCAGTACATGCTGGTCGGTCATATTTTACTTCTATGGGTATGCTCAATGCTATGCATGTTTAACCGCTTCGGTGCTCGGGACGGCCCCCGGCCGTCCGACGTCACAGTGGGCGTGTGCGCAGGACAGCCGGGGGCCGTCCTAAACTCGCCCACTCAATAAATCACCCGCACCGCAGCGGAATTCGCGCCGCGGTCAACGGGTTAATTGTCCATGTGTATATACATTTTGATGTGATGTTTGGTTTCAAATTAATGTCAATTTCAAGACCAAGATTTTTTGTCTATTTCAGATTCTTTTGAAGATGCTTGTTGGATGATTGGTCAGTCAGTCATAAAACTTTATTCGGTCGTTACGACCATAAAAGTGCAAGTGCATACAATTTAAAGATTCAGTATTACATGCGTAACAGTAATTCATTGTATGGAAAAGATTTACTGACAGGTCAAGAAGATCCAACTTAATGTAAATATTTAAAACTGCAGTTTAAAAAACGAAGAGTGGAGAAAACAAAGTGCTAAGGTTTGGGACCCCTATTAGATTACATGAAAGTGCAGGTGCATACAGTACAAAAGTACGATGTTGCGTGCAAGACAGTAATTCATTATAAACACAGCGACCATTTACCAATCAAAATGCTCCGACTAAATGTAGAAGCTAAAAACAGCAATTAAAAAGAAGGAGTATAAAGATAAAAACGTGATGCGAGTGGGATGGGACCCCAGTTGGATTACACAGATGACCCACTGCATGTTCACAGTGCTGTAGATGCAGTTCAGCACAGTACTAAAGTAAAAGACGAAAAACATAGCTAAAAACAAGTTAAAAAGCAATAAAGGTTCTGGGGGTGTGCCTTATCTCTTCTTTAGTGTATACCTTCTAATAATCCACATTTTCCCCAGAAATTTAGCCACTGCGCAGACCACTAGTGGCCTAGAGTCGGATTTTAAAATGCGTAATGCTTCTTGATGGCATTGAGTTCCCATTAGCCTACAGATAGGGGCTAGCCATTTGAATCTCTGGGATTTGTATAACGGACAGGCAAAGAAAATGTGTTTGATCGTCTCATCAGTCCCAGGGCAACCTAGGCAATGCTGTGATGCGGCAGAAGGTCACTGCCATGCCGCTGTGAATGAATTCACAGGGAGGGAGCCGAATCTAAATTGAATGTAAATCTTCCTATCATGTGGAATTGTGATAACCTCCATATAGTGCTCATATGCACCTAACAACTTGAATTCCATGAATTCTAGTGTGAGACAGCCTCCAGATGAATGGGTAACGGTTGTTTGTACCACCCAATTCCACTAATGGGTCTTGACAAATTCTCTGCTGGGCAGTAAACTGGAGTCAGAGGTATCCCACAGGTTCCCCAGGCCTATGGCGGAAAGCAGTGTCTGGACTTTGGCGAACCACCCAAAGTTTTTAAAAGGATCAAGTTTAAGGACTTCTTCAAAAGCAACTACATAGTGAGTGAGCTCAGGAGTTTGTTTTAAACGCAGCCAGAAAAGAAGGGGTCGAAGCCTTGCTTTGTCCACTATAGATGTTCTGCCCATATCTAGCCTTAGTGGAAGTAGCGGAGTACTCTGGGGGAGAGAGCAAAGAGATCTTAGAAACTTATTTTCTGTAAGTAGAAGGCCCTCAAGATTGTCGAATCCCCAGATTTAAGCCCCATACAAGGCGGAGTCTACCACCTTCTGATCGTATTTCTGGAGCGGGGCTGCAATCGGTCTGGTTTGGGAGGCCCTATGCTCCATAATCAGAGCCCCAGAGATTTTCTTCTGCTGTAGGATTTGCTTCATGATGTGGTGCTTCCAGGCCATTTTCTCAGAGAGGGTCACGCCCAGATAGTCAAATGTGGCCACTCTCTCCAGAGGAATCCCCCCCAACAGCAATTTACCTTTGAACGATTTGTGGGGGTTCATCAGCAGGAGCTTGGTTTTCAAGGTGTTAACCTCCAAGCCTCTCATTCCACAGAAGACCATGAAGGGATCGAGAAGCAGTTGGAGACCACTGGGGGTCTTAGAGACCAATAGCGTGTCATCCGCGAACAATAAAGTTGTTACTTTGACACTCCCCAATGTGGGGGCATCAGCGTGGACTTCCGCTAGATGTTTCACCACTACATTGATAAAGAGCGAGAACAGGGTGGGGGCCAAGACACAACCCTGTCGAACCCCCCTGTCAACTCTAATAGAGTCAGTCAATTGCCCTTGGTCCCCCCAGCGAACCCTTGCATAGTTGTTCTCATACAGATGGACAACCAGCGCAAGGATCTCTGATGGAAGCCCCAATTCGTGCGAGACGTACCATAGTTTGGACCTGGGAATGAGGTTGATTGCCGACTTTAGATCAATGAATGCAGTATAAAGGCTGCCCTGTTCGATAGTCACTGTCTTCCAGGCCAGTAAGGTGAATCGAAAGACCTGATCGATGGTGCTAACTTTCCTCCTAAACCCGGCTTGGAAGGGGGATAGAATGTTGTTCTCCTCCATCCATTCTGTAATCTTAGTGAGAAGAGCACAGGAGAAGACCTTCTGTGCACCATTGATCAGGCTGATCGGTCTATAGTTGGAAGGCAGTGAGCGATCGCCCTTTTTAAAGACCGGAATTACTTCGGCTCCCTTCCACGACGGTGGTACTGGGGCCCCAGCAGCGATTCCGTTTGCTAGTGCCCAGATGTAATTTGACCAGTTGGCAATATCGTTGAGAAAGACATCATCGGGTACACCGTCGGGACCCGCGGCTTTATTCCTGACTATAGAATTTATGCTTTGGGTAATATCAGCTAAGGAAAATAGATCATTGTACTGGGGGCTGGTGTAGTCATCGGTGGAACCTTCTGTGACCGTCTCTCCTGATCCAGAGTATACTGCAGAGAAATGATCAAACCCGGCAGCTATGGCGATGTTGTTAGTGGGTGGCCTAGGTCTTTCGGCATCTCCCCTAGTGACTAGCAACCAGAACTGTTGAGAATCTTTCCTCTGACAGGCATCACAGACCTGGAGCCAAAGGTTCTCAGCCCATTCCCTTTTTGCTTCTATCAGGGCTGTCTTGTAGGATCTCCTTGCCACTCTTATATCTGCTACATTCTTTGCTCTAATCGCAGCAGCCAATTCTGATCGTAATTTCTTACACTCTTGGTTAAAACAGGAGGATTGTGGGCTGGCAGATGGCAGCTTACGTTGAGGCCGTCTTGGCATTCTAAAATAAGATGCTAGCTGTTCAAAGAGAGATTATGGATATCCGTGACCTTTGCGAGCTCCTCCCGCTGCTCGAATAAGTTGTGAAGCTTACCAGTACTGTCTTAAAGTATTAGCTTCATATCTTTGAGCTTGGTGGTATCAATTGCTACTCGTGCCCATTGGTCTAATTTACAAATAAAAGGGAAACCTCAGAAAGGTGTTAAAAGCTATTGCTTTTTACAAGATTTTACACCAAATTGTAAAGATTTTATCAATTGTTCCTATAAAGCTTGGTGCAATGGAATAAAATAATTTTAGATTAGATAATGTACACATGTAAGGAAGGCTAAATGATGATTTTTATTCCTTTTTAGTATTTGACTGTTACAAATATGAAAAACTCTTTTCATTTTTTCCCAATTTACCTTGCTTTTTAATTAAAATCTAAATTTACTATTTTCCACATGTTGTGGTTACCTAATAATAGAACTGGATTTTTCAATTTGTTAATATAAATTTGAGGTAGATCTTGATGTTCAATACATCATTTTACCATTAATTATCGAAAAGTAATTTACTTTAATTGCTATAAATCATATTTATATGTAACTGGATGGTGTCTAGTATTATAAAATGTATTAAAATATATTAACCACAAAAACCAAACTAGATTTATAATGCAAGAAATTATGAATGGGGAAAATAGAAAATAAACTAGCAGCAACAATAGACAAATAATGAATGACACTGATAGGCAAATAAAGGAAAGATGAATGAAACAGAAAGTATTAGTGAAATGAAAATAAGCAACAATATGGACAAGAAATAATATACAAATGGAAACAAAAAATTAATCAGTAGTGTGTGAAGAAAAGAGTAGAAGACAATGAAAAACAAAAAAGAGAAAGAATGGGATTAAGACAGCAGACAGATTTGGGTCATTGGAAAAGGGATACCTTGAAAGTATTTAAGTGAAACAAGGGCTTTAGGATCTGAATGCATTATGGGTACTTAATGGCAGTGAGTAATTATGAGATACAGTGCCAAGTATAGTGTTTGCATGGTCAGTCCCCCACAAAACAACAACCACCAGTAAGAACTGCAGTAAAAGAAAGACAACAATCTCAGCCATTAGTACAGCATAATCCTCGCTGGAACACAATCTCTCTGAGCCCATTACAATATCAGAAATGAAGTAAAATACGTTAATGGTGTCTCTATATATTTCTGACACTAATCCTTAAAGGAGCGTAACACTTCAGCATAGGGTCATCTCAGTTGTAAACAAATGCCCACCATTTTGTATTCCATATTGGCGTCCCATGCACAATGCTGTACAAATCACTCCATCATTCTAGATCCATCCCGAGCAGCACAGCCAATCACCCCACTCTTTACATTAAAAACAGGACAACTTTGAAAAATAAAAATGGTTGTGTCAGCATTAAAAATCTCGCTATGTGCTTTAGTTTATTTTGTCTTCTCACCTGCAGTTGGCTGCACACATCTACCTCTTTCTAAGCTCTTTATCACGATATGATGCACTCTTACGTAAGGGATCAAATTAGAGTCAAAGGCATTCATTTGTTAGAATGGTCGAACACATAAGAAGCGCTTTGTTCAATTTAATCAAAATGCCCATATTTTATTATTTAAATATATTAACTTTCAGGTTTCTACCAACTCTCCATATTTATCGTAACTTCAGCCATTTGTCTTTGAAAGGCTGTCAGTTTAAACAAAAAAAAATACGACCATAATATTGTATCATGTAAATATCCCTTCCAATTCCTAGCTTTTAATATTGGCATGCCTAATATACAATATCACAAATTATCCTTATTACATTTCAATCCATTTTAAATATTCCTTTCTTAAATTTCTTTTAAATTCTACAGCTCAATATTTGAATTCACATACTCCCTTCTCAAAATCACTAAAACGCCAATGGCTAATGTTATCTTTATTTGCTGGTCCTTTTTTTTTTACTTCTAACCAAAGGTTTACCATTCCATATTCTCGGAAATAGCAAATAGATTGTGGCTGGAGGGATGCCATAAATATAAAAAAATACCACTTTCTCTTTGGACCGCAGTTTGACGTTGTATATAGGATGGAAAGCCAGTTATTATTCTAAGGACTACTGCAGACACTAAGAAAATACTACATTTATTTTACCAAATAATAAACAAGCGTTTATTTAATATTTAGAATTTTACTCAAACAAAAAACGTGAAAACCATGCATACACCTAACGAAACAGAACCCTAAGAGGTGACATATTCAATAGATATTTCAGGATGAAAATAATGAAATATTTAAAATCCTACGATAGCAATGAAAAGATGCACCTCAGGAAGAATCACAGTCGAGGAAATATCACCAGTGAATTCGTCTCCTAATTTAGCACTTCTTCCACAAACTGGAGGATTTTCTATATCAGGTCCCTTAAGATACAATGATAAACAATGATAAATATATGCTGATAGTGGAGCAGTCAATCGAAAAGTGTGTTTTCCAAAATTCTTTATTTGCGCTAGGATCAGTAAAAAAAACAATCTGCGTGAGTTAAATATTTAATTTCACTACAACGGAGCATTTTTTACATGTCCATGGCTAAACCACTCCGGTGTGCTAATCTCAGCCCAGCAGCTAACACATAGATTAAATCAAAGTTTGTTGGCCGACATCCTGCATATACCAGTGGTTTGGTAATAGGAAACATGAATTAGATATAAAGTATGCATTTACTGTGTTTTTTTACACCAATACTAGACTGAAAGGCACACTAGACAGCTAAAGGAACTGGCAATGCATGCCATGAAAGTGCATCTATCAGACTGTTCTGAAATGTTGCCAACAAAGAAAAGCCTTGTATGGGGTCCACTTGTTTTTATACTCTGGTTTATGTGACACGATGCTGCTTCTGTTTGTTGTAGCTGTTCCTTAATGTTCCATAGATAGCCAAATACTTGTAGTTTCCTATGCAAAAAGAACCTGTCCTGATGCAAAAAAGCATCCAAATGGCAAGTCTTCAAGGCCGCTGCAGTGTTCCCACATGCAACGGTCCATCGTTGTCTTTTGAATTAGTAGTCATGCTCAGGGCCACTGGAATTATGCAACTGTGGCCAGAGCTTTTTCAGCAAAATTATGGATTTGCCTCAAAATCTAACATCTGCACAATTTGCAGATTTTGCCAAAAAAGGTTTTGTAGCTCGAACGAATCAAATGTTACTAAAAACTTTCACACATGTGTTGCAGCACAGTGCAAGTTACATTTCAGTTGCTGATCACTGTATTTAGATGTTAAACTTACACTATGAGGTGAAACCTTTGTCCAGACAGTGTTAACATGTTTATGTGAATAGCAAGGCTACCTAGAATTGATTTCACCTCATGTCTCTTTCTTCCACCACCATATACTTCCTGTGTCCTTATCTCAGTCTTGCAGTTTGTTTTTTTATCACCAGATTCTCTGTTGTCACTGTTTTTCCTATATTTTTATTCCTCCTACTAACCCTGGGCGGAAAAATCCACTTTGCTCGCGGAGTTTGTGGATTTTTGGCAACTCTGCGTTCCGCGTAGAACGCGGAGTTACCGAAAACTCCACGCTCCGCAATGGAGCGGAGTTTTTTTTTTGTTCGTGCATTCAAAATGCGTTTTTGCGCGGGAGCGACTTACCGGGATGCCTGCGTTCGCCGACGAGATTTCCTATCCATTCGCGTGAGCCACGAGATTTGGTAGCCGGCCGTACAGTCCCGCGAGAGTGTGCGATCGCGAACACGTCATTCGGGCGCGCCATCGGACTGCCGGCGGAAGTTTTGTGAAGAGCGCGATGCCGAACACGCAGAATTTGCAAGCTGGAGAAGAATATCTCTCGAGCAGCATAAAACCTTCTCGAAATGATGATTTGGATGAAAAAAAAACCTCAGATTGACATTTGGCTGTACTTTTTTGTGCAAGTAGTCCTTTTTCTTTTTTTACTTATTTTTTGAAGAGGAAGGAAATGCCCCAGTGTCTCCAACTTCCTGTTCCTGTCCAGCAGGCTCCTCCCAGTGCTTTGTCCATCTCCTGTTCACTTTTCATTTGGATTTGGAGCTGGAAGGATCCCTTTTTTGTCTGCTGCATCATATATCATTGGATTTGAGGACTTTTGGATTTGAGATTTCACAAGTAAGTTGGAAAATTGGTGTTGTATGTTTGATTGGGGCATTGCACCTACATCTTTTTGTACTTTTCATTGGGTTTTTTCAATGTATTGTGGTGGGTGGCCTGTAGTTTCAGTAGGGGCCTAGTTGTTTCTTTGTATGTAATTATTCTTCTAGTTTTCTTTTATAAAGGAAACATGTTGCAAAGTTCACTACATTTTCTCCAACTTTTGCAATCAATTTGCAACATTTATTTAATTCACTAGCCCAGTAGTCTGCCAATAGGCCTTTCAGCCAGTAGGCCCAGAGCTACTCATGTGTGCATGAAACAACTGTTTCTGTGGTATCTGTTGAATTTAAGATAATTTGGGGCATGGATGGCATTGGATTGAATGGGCCGCCATGGAAACCGGCTTAAGGCGGAAAGACCCAGCCTACAACAGATACAAGATCAACAGGGTACATGGTATACCAAGGCCTGTAGGCTCTCCAAGCAGGAACTACTAAAGGCAGTCAAACAAAAATCTCGCCCTGAAATAGTGTCTTGCAGAGCCAAGTATAAACAAATAGTCGAATCTGCCAAAAGGGAGTGGGAGGGCTCCCTATGGTCATCTCTGAGGAGAGCATTGCTAGACAGAGATTAAAAAAACTTCTGGAGTCTAGCAGCATATTGGTTAAAGGGTAACAAGCGACAATTGGAGTTTACAGTACACCCTGAGGCCTGGGAAACCCATTTTGGTACCTTATACGAACCCAGGGATGTGGTACCTGTGGGACAAGATGATGGCCTGATTAGCGATGCTGTGGGGGCAATCGAACTCCATATTACGCTAGAAGAGACCAAAGCAGCAATTGCCTCCTGCACCTTGGCTCGTGCGCCTGGCCCTGACCGAATTCCCAATGACCTCTACAAAGAGGATGTGGCTCTCTGGGGTCCATACATAAATGTATTATCTAATTCAATCCTCAGAGGTAGCCCCATTCCTCCATCGTGGAAAAATGCTGAGATCGTTCCGATCTACAAAAAAGGGGTCAGAGCGAAGCCATCTAGCTACAGGCCAATAAGTCTTATTGATTCCCTACAAAAGATCTTCTGCAAGCAGATCTTAGCTCGGCTGCAGGAATGGATCATAGAGTCTGAAGTTTTGAGTAACCTCCAGGCAGGCTTCCGAGCCAAAACTAGCACCTTAGACCAAACTTTTCGTTTGTTATGTCTATATTGGAAGGAAGTATATATCAAAGGAGGGGAACTCTATGTGGCTTTTGTAGACTTACGGTCTGCTTTTGACTTAGTCCCCAGAGCAAAATTGTGGAGGGTTCTTAAGAAGCAAGGTATGCCACAGAATCTTTTAGATATTTTAACCAGACTCCACACACTCAACACAGCACAGGTGAGATGGGGTGGGAACAATCAACTCACTGACACCTTCCCAGTCGAGTGTGGTGTGAGACAGGGCTGTGTCCTTGCCCCCACACTTTTTATTCTTTTTATCAATGATGTCATCAAGTGTTTAGATAGGGATGGGTGTGATGCTCCGAAAGTCGGCAGTACGAGAATTCCAGCTCTCCTCTTTGCCGACGACACCCTTTTAATCGCAAAGACTCCACAGGGACTTCAGCAGCTCCTAAATGATTTCATTATGTTTTGTGACGAGCGAGGCCTGGTGCTGAATTAAACTAAAACCAAATATATGATTTTTAGGAAGGGCAAGGCCAAATCAAACAAAAGACAAGTCCTGGCCGGCAGTAGCAAGCTAGAACACGTCGACACCTTTGACTACCTGGGCATTCGCCTAACTCCAACAGTTAAGTGGGATCAACATATTGAAAAGGTGAAGATGCAACTCATACACCAGACCGCAAACTTGGCCAAAATACATAGAAATACATTTTCAAGGCAGCTAGCGCCAGCCCTCGAAATCTACAACACAAAAATCTTAGGGGGCACACTTTATGGGGCAGAACTATGGGGCACAGGCTCAACTAATCCCCTTTCACTAGTAGAAAATCGCTTGCTCAGATCCCTGACAGATCTTCCTGCAAGCACACCACTGATGCCCCTTTGCCTTGATTTAGCACACAGACAGCTGGCCCACAAGATCAGCTATAAGCTCCTGATGTTTTGGTATAGATTGTGGACCGTGGAAGAGCTCTGCCCCTACCGGGAGCCACTTTTAGAGCTCATGAAAATGCCCTCTATTATAACAATCCCTTGGTTTAGAGCCCTAAAGGTGCTTCTAGGGAGCCTAGGAATGTCGGGGTTTTGGTCTGACCCTGGAAGCATGAACTCCATATCGAGACCCCAGCTAAAGGAAAGGTTTTGGGAAATAACACTTCTGCAAACTGCACTTGACGCCGAGGGCAGTTTGACCACTAATTTCCTCAATTTTAAATGCGTACCTCGTTTTGAGGACACATTGGATGAAATTGTCCCTCCCTTGGCCCGGAAGCTGTTTTTCCAGTTCCGTTACAAAACACTACCCCTTAAAACTTTTTGTAATAAAAAGGAGGAAGGATATAGAGAACGATGATCAATGTCCCGCCTGTAATGCAAGTGCTGAGTCCATCATCCACCTCCTATTCTTTTGTCCGATGTATAAATCTCTGAGGGACAAGTGGATCTTTCCACTTTGCAAAATTGTTGGGACCGGACATTACTTGGAGGTGCTTAGATCTCTGAGGACGGACACGCGCAGAGTTGTGGTTTTTGGTTTGTCTAGATATTGGTATGCGCTGTGGTTGAAAAGGTCCAAATGTTTGCCCTGATGGATGCTGTAAAGTGATGGACAAAATCGATATGGACTTTAGATTAAATCCTATTGAAGCAACATATGATCATTCTTTCCGGACTATATGACGTCCCGCTCGTTTTTCTTATTCTTATTTTATCTTTGTATTTTATCTGTATTTTTTTACCTTTACTTCATATCGATCACTTTTAACTGTATTTCCTACTATGCTGTGTGTACTTTTATGATCCTATGGTCGAAATAAAGTAAATGATGATGAATGATGATGATG
>CAWUFW010024402.1:0-60994 GCA_963921515.1 Calotriton arnoldi | reverse complement strand
CCCTATCAGGTGGTGCATTAGGGAATGCGCCCTTGGAAGTTGAGGCTTGCACTACCAAGCTCTCAGGAGTGGGATGGTGAGAGAGGAAAATGGGGTCGCCCGGGGCCGGGTGGTGGCGTTCGCCAATCATCCTATCCACAGGAGCCCCTGTGTTGGGCTTGGATCAAGTGCCCAAAAGGATGTCTGTGAGGGCCTCATTGAACGGCAGCAGGGGCTCCGAAGAGGCCACTGCCACCTGAATCACCTCGGTCAGGAGGTTAGTCCTGACCGCCACCGTAGGAAGCTCGAGGTTTAAGGCCTTGGCCGCCCTACGCAACACCAATGCGTAAGATGCCCCCTCCTCCGTAGCCACGATAGGGGGAGAAAGCATGCCAAGGTCTGGGGAGGTGTCCAGACCACTGGCATCACCCAACTCCTCTCTCCAGTCCGGTTCCTCTAACTGGTCTGCAAGAGAGTCCACAGACCCCTCCCAGTCCTCTTCACCCTATCCTGGTAGCCACTCAGGGCGGTAGGAAACATCAGGGGAGAACAGGGGTACAAAAGTACCGGCCGGCGTCGGTCCGGACGTAGGACGACGTTGGTTCGGCTCAGTGTCCTCATCGAGGGGAAGGCCGGGCCAACATCGGCTGGGGACACAACCGGCGTCGGAGGTGGCGGTGGTGTTGTCACTGGATTGGGGCCGGAGGAGATGGAACGAGGTCGACCGGCACCGATCCGGATCCAGGCCTGGATCCTTGGGGGCCCTGCTGCGCCGGACCCAAAGCCGCTGGCATCCAAGGCCTAGAACCCCCAACCGAGTCCGCGGACCTGAGGGCGCGCTGGCGGAGTCGGGCTGCCCGAAGATGGAATGTAAGGCTTCGTAAAAGTTGCAAAGCTGGGCAGGGAAAGGGAGGGAAGGCCGGAGTCGACCCAACAGGCTCCGCGGGCGGAGCCGGACCACTACCTTCTGCTTCCCGCGTCGCGACAGCCGACAAGAACGCGAAGAGCGACAATGCTTCTTCGCCTTCTTCTTGTGCTTCGACTTACCCGAAGATTAAGAGTTTGATGACGAGTGGTGGTGGTGGCTCCTCAACCGGTTCCGCAACCTCCCTCTCGACCGGGACCTCGAACGGCGCGGAGCGGACTGCTGGATCTCGAGAAGCTTTCTGGACCGCTCCCGCAAAGACTTCGGGTTCATGGCCCAGCAGTCGGAGCACGACTTCGGGTCTTGGTTGCGCTCCAAGCACCAAAGGCACACGAGGTGCGGGTCCGTGACTGACATCAATTTGCGACAGGAGTCGCAAGCCTTGAAGCCGGTCCGACGTGACATCCCTCCGTGCACCAGGAGTCGATCGACTCAAAAAAGGTTTCGACAAAAGCAGCAAAAATGGAGTCAAAAAGTGACTCAAGGTACCACTCTCTCCGGATCTGCGCTGGCTGGCGTGGAAAAAGAAAAAACTGACGTCAGCACGTGAGGGCGGCGTTTAAGTAGGTACCGCAACGTCATTCCGGCGACCACGATGCCAACGACGAACGCGGAGTCGACTGCCGCCACCTATCGACCCCGCAGAGGTACTGCTGAGGAAAAAATTCTCCGGATCCAGTCTGACCCCTGGGGTTAATTCTAAGGTGAGGAATCCATAACTAATTGTCTCTTTCAGATATATTTGTCAATGTTTCTGCTTAACAACTAAAACTATACCTTAATCTCAAACTTTATATACTCCGGCCAAATTGGAAGAAAGAAAAATGACTAACCTTAAAAACTGGTGCTGAATTATGTAATCTTCTTTGCATTCAATACCATTATAATGTTTCTACCTATATGTGAGATTCCAGCACACATTTGTTTAGAACAAATGCTACGATAATAAAGCAATATTATCTGTATTTTATTTAGACATTTAGAACTGCATTTCTCCATCTTTAATACTCTCTTTGTATCTAAAAGAAGAAGATGTCCGCACAGGACATCAGGAATGCTTTTATAATCCGATTTTCCACTCGAAAAATGATGCTTTGAAATAAAGAAATTATGCCTTTAAAGTTGTGTTTTTGGGGTTTAAAAAAATTCAGCCTATAATCCAAAAGTCCTAATGTGCACTTTACTGTTAAAAAAAAAAAGTTGTTTTTTCCAGTTGAAAAGACTGTCATTAAAAGAGGTTTCAAGCATAGTACTACCCAGGCAGAGCCAGGCAGGCAGTTTGTTTTTTAAAAGAAATGCTGAAAGGATCCGAAGTACATGACATTTTTCTACTATGATTTGTTTCCACAGAGAAGCAGTTGGGGTGTTTATAAACTGAAAATAAATCTGATCTCCAAGGTGGGGACTAAATACAAAGAATAGAAAAATACCTCCATATAAGCAAGCAGGTTACAGAGGAAAGCTTGAGGCACCACAGAGTCTGCGTCAATACATTAGTTTTTGGCAAAGGGATAAAATGGCTTCCAATTGGCTGCCCTACTCATTTCCAAAAAAGGGACATTGCTCCTGAGAACAACTGTAGCAGCTTTGCCTCTGTGTGAGAAAATGGGGTTCTGTGGCAGTACCCCTCTCCACACATTTTTTGCCTGGCTTTTGATGCAACTTTGACAGTAGAGTACTGGGTCCCTGCTGTCCAGGTTCCTAGTACCAGTGTTCTTTCCCTAAATAAATGTCCACCATTGGTACTTCTGTCCCCCCTGTAAGTCCATAGTAAGTGGTACCCTAGGGGCCTGGAGGCTGAAGAGGGTCCCCTGCAACCCCCTCACTAGGACCATGCCTTTGCCCCTGCAGCTGCCATGCCCCTGTGAGGTGAAAAAATGACCAAGTCGACATGGCACATTGTCTGTGTGCCATGCAAGCTAGCACTGCCTAGGATATAGGCACGTCACCCCTCTAGTAGGCCTTACCAGCCCTATGGCGGGTGAACTATATTCCAGGTGTGGGCATATCTGCATGAGCAGATATGTCCCTACAGTATTAGGGTCTATTCCTTAATATTGTAAGTGCCAGGGAAGCCATAGAGAGTACATGGGCTGGGAACTTGACAACTCAACTTCCACAGCACCATGATGGCATCAATGAACCCAGGAGTGTTTAGTACCAAACAGCTCCTTGTAATAAATCCACACTGATGCCAGTGTGAGATTTATTCAAACCATGTACTCTGAGGGAACCTCAGAGGTGCCCCCTGAAAACCTACTGACTCTGGTGTGGGGAATGACTGACTTTGGGCAGTCTGCCACACACAGACATGTTTCTGAACCCCTGGGTGGAGACCCTCTGCTCTCTAGGACCAGAAACAATGCACATCCTGGACAGAGATGTCACACCTCTTCCCCCAGGATGGGCCAGTGCTCGAAGGGGAAGCTTCGAAGGCCTGCCACCTTTGTAATGCAACCCCTAGCCTCTGCTGCTAGCAGCAGATGGCAGCCCCCGGTTTCCACCTTCACTTTAGGCGGCAAAACCGCCAGGAAAACTTAGAACAATTAGGAGGTGTGCCCACCTTTGCCAACTCCAACCCTCAGGTGGAGGAGGCGAAGTTAAGCACACTTTTCAGTCCCCTCCATCTTGAAGATGAGGGGATTCCTCCAATCAGGGCTAGGTCAATGCCCCCTTTCCACAGGAGAATGGCATAATAGTGGGTGTAGTCACCCCAGGTAAGTTGCCCATTGGCCCTCCCTACTACTCCCCTAAAACTCCCCCTAAATTAAGTATCTAGGAGGCCCCCCCAGACCTAGAAAGTAGATCTGCGATGACCCAAGAAGACGATGACTGCTTTGGCCCAAGCCCTACCGGCCTGTCTCCAGCTTCTGCGAACTTGCGACCTGTTTTGCAGCCAGCGACCAATGAAAACTGTGGGAGGACTGCTGCCTTAAAAAAAGACTCCAATCTCCCGTGGACAGCGGACCTGTCCAGAAGAAACCAACACCAAGGGCTCTGAATCCAGCTTGAACCTCGATCCCTGCCCACTCTGCACCCCACGGCCCGAGTCTGAGTGGCTCACCTGTGCAGTGAAGTCTCACCAGTGATCCTGACCTTGTGTCCAGCGTTAGCTGACCTCTCCTGATCTCCACGGCGGTGCCTGCACTGTGAATCCAGAGGCTCCCCGACCGGCTCCGTTAAGGAGACTCCGACATTGAAAGGCACCCCTGCATCCAAAGCCCCTGGGCCTTGGCGAGCTGAACCGACGGTGCCCCTATGACCCCCCTATATCTCTACTTACCTCTGCTGTCGTTGGTCATCCCTCCTGCAACCTCTGTTGCCACACGTGCAGCCTGTTTTCCTAAAGAAGAAACCCCATTGAAAAGCATTGGGCGCCCGACTTCGAATTCGCACCCTGCACCCAGCCGCCCCTGTGCTGCTGGTGGTGTATCTTTTGCGCTGCTTTGTCGTCCCGTGCTTATTCTAACCCCAAAAGCTTGGCCCCTGCAACCAATCTACTCATGGTGCAGTTTTGGCACTCATCTGACCCTTGCAGTCTTTTGGTCCCGAAGACTGGAATTGTAAGTGCATTACTTATCTGTTTAACCGCGATATTCTTTTCCCCATAGGATAACATCGACCTGTGCCAAAATGTTTGTGTGTCGCAAAGAGAAAAGTATTTTCATTTAAAAACATACTTACCTAATGTAGGAAAGTGCCTCTTTTTGCATGGTTACCGCCTAAGGTTTTGCTAGATACATGATGCTAACTTGACTGTGTGTGCTGGGACCCTGCTAACCAGGCCCCAGCACCTGTGTTCTTTCCCAAACTGTACCTTTGGTACCACAATTGGCACACCTCTAAGACACATGCAAGTCCCTTGTAAAAGGTACCCCTGGTACCAGGGGCCTTGTGACCAGACATGGCCTCTGAGGGCTGCAGCATGTATTATGCCACCCTCAGAAAAACCTCACCCTAACACCCAGACACTGCCATTGCAGACTGCGTGTTTTGGTGCAGCCAAACTGAAGAGTTGACATGGCACATCCCTGTGTGCCATGCCCAACAACACTGCATATGGCATGGGTAAGTCACCCCTCTAGCAGGCCTTACAGCCCCCAATGCAGGGTGCATATACCAAAGGTGAGGGCATAGCTGCATGAGCAATATGCCCCTACAGTGTCTGTATCATTCACAGACATTGCAAGAGCAGTGAAGTCATTTTGAGTACATGGGCTGGGAGTTTGTCAACAAACTCCACAACTCCACGATGGCTTTACTGAAGACTGAAGTTTGGTATCAAACTTCACAGTATAATAAACCCCCCACTGATGCCAGTGATGGATTTATTATAAAAGGCACTCGGAGGGCGTCTTAGAGATGGCCCCTGAAAAATGACTAAATTCTAGTGTATTGGCCGACTGGTCCCTGCCAGCCACCGCCAGACAGGTTTCTGATCTCATGGGATGAGAGCCTTTGAGCTCTCAGAGGTCAGAAACAAAGCCTACTCTGGGTGAAGGTGCTTCTCAATTCCCCCTAGCAGGAACAGCAAACCTTGGTGGTGAGCCTCAAAGGCTCTCACCTTGTGTTATGCTGATTTGGGCAGCTCCAACTAGTTGAGATGCCGCCTCCCCCCCCCCGTACTAACCCCACTTTTGGCGGTAGGACAGGCGGGAAAATTAGTAAGCAGAATAGGAGTGTCCACCTAACCATGGCACAACCCTAGGGTCGCCAGGAACTGAGGTGAACCCCTCTCTTGAAAATTATCCATCTTGCTTTGGAGAATTAGGCCCAATAGGAACAGGAATGTGCCCCTCTCCCCAAAGGGAGGGGGCACCAAGAGGGTGTAGTGACCCTAGGGGACAGTAGCCATTGGCTACTGCCCCTGACCTCAGTAACGCCCTTGAATATAGTATTTAAGGGCTCCCCTGAACCTTGTTCCTCAGATTCAACGTTCTACGAAGAAGAAGGACCGAAGAGCCGTGCAGCAGTGGGGAAGATGATGACTGCCTGGGCCCCAACCCTACCGGCCTGTCCCCTCCTCCAGCAACCCTGCTCCTAGAAACTGGTGTAGCCCGCAGCCAGCAACCTCTAAGAACCAGCGGAGGACCTGTGCTGTCTTCAACAAAGACTCTTGTCTCCCGTGGACACCGGAGTTGTCCAGCAAGAAACCAACTCAAGGACTCTGGATCCAGGCGGTTCCGCAACACTTGCATCACTCTGCACCAAACCCTCACGGCCCGGGTCCAGGTGGCCCACCGACCCAGTGAAGTCTGCAATCCTGACCTGGGATCCAGAGTTGTACGACCTATCCTGACCTCCCCCTCAACGCCTGCAGCCTCAACCTGAAGGTTACACCCCCACCCCCCCCGACCACAACCTGAGCTGGTGAGAAAACCAGATGCCTAAAGACATCCCCGCACCCGCAGTCCCCAAGCCTAAGAGTGCCCAAGCCTGATAGTGCCCAACCGACTGTGTCCGGCACCCCCACCCCTAACCAACTTACCTCTCCAGTCATTGGATTCCTTCAGCCAGCCTTGGGGATCAAGCCTGCAGCCCTTTAGCCCGACTGAGGATCTCCATTGGTTTCAACAGAGCCCTTTGACGCCTCCTTTGCACTCTGCACCAGAACACCCCTGTGCTACTTACTGGTGATGCAGTCTCAGTGCTACTTGGCGCCTCCTCCAGTGCTGATCCTAACCCCCAGGGCATGTGTTCCTGAACCGCAGGTACTTACCTGAAACCTGTGACTCTTCGAGGTCCACCCATCCTCCATAAGCTAAGAATGAGCCCAGTGACCTCTGCACCAGGACGCCCTAGTGCCGCTGGTGGTGCAGTACTCACCTTGGTCCGACACTTTCCCAGTGTTGACCAGAAAACACAAACTGACACTCAAAACCACTTACCTGTAAGTCACTCACCTGTATTTCCTCCAATAGGACTGCATTGGACTCTCACTGAATTGTACGAAGTGTTGATCCTAAATACAAAGCATCTTTACCTACATTGTAAAGCATTCCATTCACATATAAAGTATTGTCTGATGCTATGCAAACCTCTTGCCAATAAGAAGACGTATTGCAATTTAAAATTACTTACTTGTAACTGAGTTCAACTTGGTTCCTAGAAATAAAAGTAAGTAAAGTGATATATATATATATATTCTTTTTACAAAACATTGGGCTGGAATTAGTCACTGAGTGTGTGTAGGATCTGCTTTCATGGTTACCCCCACTTTTTGCTGGTGCCACTCTGTTTTTCTGACTAGTCTGACTGGGATCCTGCTAATCAGGACCCCAGTCACTGTGCCCTCTCCGTAAATTAGACTTGGTAAGTGTGAGAAAGTGCCATCTTTCTTGCATGGTATGCCCCCACTTTTTGCTGAATTGCTGATGTGCTTTGACTGAGTGTGCCCTGGGCTCCTGCCAACCAGGTACCCAGGGCCTGTGTTCCTTCCCTAAAACTGCATTGATGCCTACACCCAATTGGCATCCCTAGGCACAGGTCAGCCCCTGGTAAATGGTACCATGGGTACCCAGGGCACTGTGACCAGGGAAGGCCACTAAGGGCTGCAGCACTTGTTGTGCCACCCTTAGGGATCCTGTACCTTTACACACACACACTGCCTTTGCAGGCTGCGTGTCTTGGTGCAGAACAAAGTGAAAAGTCGACCTGGCACACATCCCTGTGTGCCATGCCTACAAGCCACTGCCCTGGCCTAGGTCAGCCACCCCTCTAGCTGGGTGCACTATGCCAGTGGTGAGGGCACAGAGGCAGGAGCCCTGTGCCCCTACAGTGCCCAAGTCCATTCTTGGGCATTGTAAGTGCAGTGCTGCCATTAAGAGTATATGGTGCTGGGAGTCTGTCATTACGAACTCCACAGCACCATAATGGCCCCACTGAAAACTGAGAAGTTTCAGCACATTAAACCCACACTGATGCCAGTGTGGTATTTAATGTAAAACGCACCCCAGAGGGCATCTTAGAGATGCCCCCTGAAACCAACCCGACCTCCAGTGTCCGGACTGAGTGGCTGCCCAGGCTGCCACCACCAGACATGTTTCTGGACCCCTGGGTCGAGAGCCTCTGCTCTCAGGGGCCTGAAACAATGCGCATCCTGGGGCGAGGTGCCAAAGCCTCCTCCCCAGGATGGGCAGGGGAAGCTTCAAATGCCTGCCGCCTTTTGAGCTTCCCCAGACCATTTGCTGCTCCCAGCAAACTGGTCCACACTGGTTCTACCCCTACTTCTGGCGGAAAAACCAGAGGCAGGAAATGGGTTGTGCCCACCTCTGCCAACTCCACCCCTAAGGTGGGGGAGGCGAGGTGAAGCACAAACTCGAGTCCCCGCCATCTTGAGGATGGGGGACCCAGCCAACCAGGGACAGGCTCCTGCCCCCCTCCCACTGGAGAGTGGCAGAATAGGGGGTGTACCCACCCCAGGGAAGGGACTCATTGGTCCCTGCCCTTACCTACCTGTAACCACCCCTAAATTCGGTATTTAGGGGCTCCCTGAACCTTTCTTCCTCAGATCCAGATTCCGAAACAAGAAAGAAGATCAAGAAACAAGAAGACCTGCCATGCAGCTGCTAACAAGAGGAAGACACCAACTGCTTTGTCCCCAGCCCTACCGGCCTGTCGACCCTCGAACCTGCTCCTGCTAAACCCCGGCGTCTCCAGTGGTCAGCAACCTCAAGAACCCCAGAGGATCTGACTGCCTTGTGACTAACTACCTGGGACTCCCACGAGCAGTGGTACTGCTCAAAAGCAAGTAACCTATCCCTGGTGCCAGCCAGGAACCGCGAATCCAGCACACTCTGCACCCGCCGAGCCCGGCCTGTGCCTGAGTGGACAAAGACCACGAGGACGTCCCCCCGGCGACTGTGACCCAGAATCCAGCACCCAAGGACCCTCCTCGACGATCCTGATGACGCCTGCAGCCTCAGAACCTGGGCCCCCTCCAACCGCGACCAGCCGAGGGTAAGATTTCCGACGCCTAAAGACACCCCTGCACCCGACGCCCCACGGCCTCCTGTGCCCAACTCCTGGGTGCCTACCCTTCCTACAGCTCCCCAACTTACCTCTCGAAGTGGTGGTCGCACCTGAAGAATCACCGTCCCCGAGCTTGCAGCCTTTGTTCGTCACGCAGCTTTCCCATTGAAAACCATTGGGCGCCCGATGGCCCAAAAGCCCACTGCACCCGGCCGCCCCAGTGCCGCTGAGGGTGCACCCACTACCCTGTTCGACTTCCCCACTTGCCCTGAGTAAGTGACCAGGAGCTTTGCCCCCACAGCCGAGTGGCCTGCCTACCAGCTGCCACCAACCCGAGGCCCCCTGCCTGCCGTAGGATAACATTGGGCCTACTCACTCTGCACCCGGCCGCCCCAGTGCCGCTGAGGGTGTAACAACTGTACTTACCTGACCCTGGGGGACCCCTGAGTCTATGCCCAGAACCTTAACTCTGCCAGTCGAGTACTTACCCAAAAACCGATAACTCACTTTTCTTCCATAGGGTAACATTGACTGGTTTCACTTGGAAATTCTTCTAAGTGTGGAGTTTTGAAACTTTAAAATATTCACCTAAATTCAACCGAGTAACGAAAACGGAAATACTCACCTACTATTAGGAGAGATCCCAGTGCTGGATCTTGGTGCCCAGCACTGACCCTGAAAAGTAATCACAACGTTACTACCGCTAACTCAATTTTCTTCCATAGGGATCCATTGACTGGTTTTCTGTGAAATTTCTTGTCCACTTTTGAAATACCAAAATATTGCTTAAAAATCACAACAGTAACGAATTCCGATTTACTCACCTGTTATCAGGAGAGACCTCAGTACTGCATCTTTTAGTCCAGTACTGACCCTGAAAAGTAATTTTAACCGTACTTACCAGTAATTTGAAATTCCTTCCATAGGATATCATTGCCTGCTTTTTGTTGAAAAAGTTTCTTCTAAGTGTCGATTTCTGAATCTTACAAATATTCTTTAAAAATCGTGCCAACGATACAAACGTAATTACTTGCCTGTTTTAGATAGATATCCCAGTGCTGAACCGGAGAACCCAGCACTGGATTACAAAAGTAACGTAAACATACTTTGCTTGCAAACTGCATTTCCTTCCATAGGATAACATTGGTAATTTTACCCAGAAAAGTTTCGAAGTGTCAACTTTTGAAATACAATAATATTCCTCAAAAATCACTACTATAACCAAAACGCTTTTACTTAACTGTTTACAGGAAGTGTCCCGGGACTGAATCCAAGATCCAGTCCTGTGGTTAGAAAAGTAATCCACAAAGTAATTAATTGCATTTAACTAAAACTTTCCATTGAGCTCAATGTTGCATTGTGTTTGAAATTGTGTTGCCTCTTGCAACAACTGTGACTACTGTCATCAAAAAGTCTATTGCCTATTTGAAAAGTGTTTAAACAAAGCATTTCATTCTGAGAAAGTATATTTTGATTCCTATTGTTGGTTCTAAAATAAAACAAGCATATATTTTTATATACAAACCATTGGCCTAGAGTTCAGTTCCTGAGTGTGTGGCTTCATTTGCTGACTGAGTGTACAACAAATGCTTTACACTGTCCTCTGATACTGCCTTACTGCTCGACCAAGCTACCACTTTCGAGAGTAAGGTTATATCTAACTTTAGCCTCTGCCAAACCTCTGGGGACTGTGGACCCTGTGCACACTGAACCTTACTTTGGTTCAGTATATACAGGGCCACTTTCCTACAGTAAGTACTTTGGTACCTTCCTAATTGGCAACTGGTGTACCTTTCTAAGTCCCTAGTCGATGATACTAAGGTACCCAGGACATAGGTACACCAGGGGTCTCCCATGGACTGCAGCATGTATTAAGCCACCCATGAGAGACCACCCAAACTGTGACTACAGGCCTGCCATTGCAGCCTGTGTGAGCTGGTGCTAGCACCACTCACAACAGATAGGTTTCTGTTGTAATCTTAGAGATGGAAGGAACCCTGGCTATGTCATGGAATGTAGTGATGCATGTCTTCTCATGAATCACTCATTCCAGAGATGGGTATCCTGCTGTACAGTTGGTGCTGTACCTTCATGCGGTATTCCTGAATAAACCTTCAACTTCTAAAACCGTGAGGACATCATAAATTCAATACTTTCCTTATATCTGAGGTCACTGCACTTACAAACTATAAGTCACCCCTAAGGTGCCTTTCAATCCTGAAGGCAGGGTGCTTGGTTTTAAGTGTGAGGGTGCCCTGCATGAGCAGTACACCCCTTACAAACCTAAGAGTCAATTCTCCCGGCTTTGTAAGTGCGGTAAGCCATTTTAGACATATAGTGAACATCAAGTCAATTACGAGATGTCCAACTATATATTGGCTGCACCGAAACCGGTCATGTTTGGTAACAAACATGTTGGAATCTTACCCCAAGACCGATTCCAGTGTTGGATGTAGGATCCCATGTACTGGGGGCTCCCTAGGGCCCCCTAAATTCCCAGTACCAGCCTTTCAGGGTCTAACAGCAAGCTAGTGCTGCTGATGACCACAGACACGATTCTGCCCTCCTGCTGAGCCACGCTCGAGCAGGGGAAGGTAGAACAATAGGTTTCATGTCACAGGGAGGTGTAACCACCTCCCAGACAGGACTTAGTGTATTGGGCTGGGGTGGGGCGCTTGCCAGCGCCACCAGACTGCTTTGAAAGACACATTTGGTGCCCTCCTTGCAAACTCTAGTTGAAACCAGTTTAGGGAGCCGTTGGCTCCCGCTCTGGTGCAAATCTGGACAAAGGACATGGGAGTATCCTCCCTCTGTCCAGCACCTCCCTGGGAAGGTCCCCTGAATCGTCCCAACCCTTTCCTTAGGGTACTTAAGGGCTTACCTGTGGGTAGCTCTTCAGATTCGTTGTGGGACAAGATTCAGATCCGAAATCACTTCATCTTCAACCGTCTGGGCACGTTGGACTTCGTTGGACTTCACTTTGGGAACCGAGACTGCATCTGGAAGACTCCTGCTGCTCCTGGTCTAGTCGACCTGCCAGTCTTCTGCGTCATCTGTGCCTGTGTTCCATACAGGTTCTTCTCCAGGCCAGTGGGCATCCAAGACACCCAATGGAATCTCCCTTGGGGTGAAGGAGTCACTCCCCTGCATCTGCAGGCACCGCAACAAAGCTGACTGGTCTGCTGTTCCTGACGTCCCACAGACTCCGAAAGGCTCAGCAACACAGATGGTGGTTCTGCAAGTCCCTCGAGGCCTGCACGGTCTTCTCAGCAAGTTTGAAGTCAGTATCCCTTGTTGGACCCGCTGGAGCAGTACCCCTGTTTACCGCGTCAACTTGCCGTTGCCAAGATTTGTTGACTCTCTTCACCAGAGATCTTCGGGCTCCAAGAAGCTCCAGCTACCAAGATCTTGTCCTCACTGCACCCTCTGCACCGTGGGCCTGTCTTCTTGGTGAGCTGCTGGAGCTCCTCTTGCGACTCCTGTGCCTTCGGGCTGTGGGTCCTCTTGAGGGTCTTCTTTGGCTCCAGTGGGCTTCACTGCTTGCTCGGGGCCTGCTCTGACTCTCCTGCACGTGGGGAGTCCCTTGGACCTTGCTGGTTCCAACACTGCACCGCCTTCGCTTTCGTCTGTTGTTGCTGCCAAGACTTGTTGGTGCTCCTGCCAGACTACGACCCCCTGGCTCTAGACTTTCGACATGGGACAGCTCATTAACGGCTCCTGGTCTTCCACAGTGTCGTCTAGTTCTCACAACTGCAGCGACAAGGTCACTGTACACTCTCCTGCACCTTCGTTCATCGGTGGCCATTGGTCTTCCGTGCCTCCCAGTCACTACTGAGTGGCATAGACTGTCACCTCTGCTTGCAGGAACTCCTCTACAAGAATCCACCCTTTGATTCCACTGGACTCTTTCACCTTCTTCGCCAATGGCATTTTCACTGAAGTCCTCCATTGTGGTTTATGGTAGTTTCCGACGTCACTTGACACCTATGCACCCGGCTTCCCTGGTGTAGGTATCCTGGTTCCTGGGGTATCTATGGGTGGGCTGACTCTCCAACCTTCCATCTACCACAGGGTTTCTTCAAAGTCCTCTGGGAAGGGTCCTTCTTGAACACTGCAACCATGACTTCCCCATTGACTTGTATTGAGTACACAATCGTGTTTCAACTCTGCGCACGGCCTCCGTGGAGTTCCTGGGAACTTACCTTGGGTGGTTCCTTGAGTCCCCAGCTCCTCTAAATCTTCTGGGTCCAGTCTCTACTTCGGTCGTGGTTTTCATTCTACTTTATTAGTACATGGTTTGGTCTCCCTCTGGAGACTACTGTGTATTGGTGCTACTTACCTGTTCTATTGTTGAAATATAGAGCGTATTGTGATTATATCTCCGGGTGGGATATCTCTCAATGTGTTAGTGAGAGTTAATAATAAATACAAATTTTTATAACTACACTGTGTGGTTCTTTTTCACTTAACCTACACCATATGATTAGTAACTGGTAAAACAAGCTGCTTTACACTTCTTCTGGACTATGCCTGAAGGATGGTCTTCACAGCTACCACTTAGAGAGCTTTCTATGGTTGGCTAAGACCACTAAAATCAAAATAAGGGTTGCCTGGATTAGTGCAAGGTGTTTCACCTAAATAAGTGTGCACCATATACTAAGCCAGCCTTCTACAGTGTGTGTTCCTGTCTTGTAAATGTAAATCCGTATTTGTAAAGCGCGAGCTACTCACCCTTACGGGTCTCAAGGCGCTGGGGGCTGTCGTGGAAATTAAGTGAGCTATTGCCCAGAGTCACATGGTGCTGAGCTGCGCTGCTGCCGGAGCCTCGGATCGAACCGTGAGCCCTGTGCTCCGAAGTCAGCTGCCCTGGCCGCTGCACCACACCTCTCCACTTGTATGAGTATGTACATCAAATGCATTTACACTATCCTCTGATCAGCTTAACTGCTCAGCCCAGCTATCAGTAAATTGAGAGTAAGGTATTATCTACTTTAACCTCTGCCAGACCTTTGGGGACTCACTGGACTCTGTGCGCACTATACCTCTTTTTGGTATAGCATATACAGAGCTTCCTACACCTTATTGCGAAGATCTTGGTCTTAAAATAAAATACAAACAAGGTCGAATTTTATCAAATTGGTCTGGAACTCCTTCTTGAGTCGTGTGTCCATTATTGTTCACTGTTGTGCAATAATTGTCTTACACTCCTCTGTGTTAGATCCAAGGCTGCACGCCCACACTACCACTAATAGAGCACTTTGGGTTTTACATAGAGCCCAGTACACTTTTGGGAACCCCTAGACTCTGTGCACGGTATAACCACCTAGTGGTAATACCATATACAGAGCCAGTTTCTTACATTGGTGGTGCAGCAGTGGGGTGCAAGACTTTGGCATTTGTTGTACCACTGGATTGCTGAGAGATTTCACTGAGGAATCAAAAAATTGTCTTTAGGCAGAATATTTATCGATTTTTTTAATTTTTCAAAATTAATAAAAATAGTGTTAGGGCCTTGGTTAAGTCCCATCTCTGTTTAGAAACTTAAAAGACTGTAAAGTAGTTGGGTCTTAAAAATGCTTTTCAATGGAGATTCTGCTTTCGACAAACAGGCTGCAGGCTTCACAACGGAGGTAGCAGGAGGAAGACCAGCCATGGGCGTCTGGTGCAGGGTGGACAGGACTCATAGATCCGGAGGCCTTTGTGTTGGTTTCATGGGAACAGAACCGCTGTCCTCGGGAGTTCTGGTATTAGTCAAAGGCAGTTTTTCTCAGGTTTCTGAAGTAGCTGGCTGCAGGAGAGGCGTCATCTTTGAAGCTGGAGACAGGCCGGTAGGTATGGGGCCAAGTCACTAGTCTTCTTTAGGCTTCGCTGCACTGCGTCTTCTTTGTCCTTCTTAGGTCGCAGGTAACTAATTTCAAGGTCTGAAGGAGCCTCCTAAATACTAGATTTAGAGGGTGTTTTATGGGAGTAACAGGTAGGGCCAAAGGGCACCTCCCTTAGGGTGACTAAACCCTCTTATGCCACCCTCCTGTGACTTACAGTGGGCATAAGTACCAATAGTGGATATGCTTTTAGGGAAGAAGCACTGGCACAGGGACATGGTTGGCAGGGACCCTGTGCACTACAAGCGAAACCACATAAAATACCACGCAAAAAGTGGGGCTAACCATGTCAAAAGAGGCCCTTTCAAAAACTTTCCCTTTAACTATGCCCAAAGCAAAGCCTTGCCGGGCTAACAATAGAACAGATAACACTTCGGGCAAAGGTGCAAAGAGGGGATCGACGTTTTTGGGAGTACACCAAGCCACAAACGTGTTCCAACAGCAGATGCACACGGTGCTGGCTGAGGGACACCTTGCTGCCAGAATGACATTGCGGACTTCTGAAGGGGGCTCACATACTGTCAGTTGCCATCGCTCAATCTCCATTCATCAAGGCGAAACATACAGTGTTTTGAGTGCATGACACTGTCCTGCTGCTCCCGAAAGGGCAGCCTGATAAAAGAACTGATGCTCAGGAGTTCAGGAAACCATGTCTCCGTGCCTAATCAGGAGCCACAAGAATGACTTGGGCCGGGTCATTCCTGATCTTCTTAAGTACTCTGTGCAGGAGTGTTATCAGCAGAAAGGTATACAGGAAGCCTGAAGTCCACTAGAGATTAAATATGTCTTCAAGCACTATCCACCTTGGAAACTACAGCGTGCAGTGCTGACATTGCGTGTTCTCGGCGGAGGTGAATCGATTTAGCCAAGGTTCTCCCCAGTCACGGAAGGGACCTTGCACCACCTCCGCGTGGAGATGCCTCGCGGATCATGAATGGTATCACTAGATGAATTTCTCCACCCTGGTGTTCAGAGATCCCACTAGGTGTTGTACAACCAGAAAGATGTTACTTAACTTACCCTGTAAGCATCTGTTCTTGGCATGTAGAGCTGTAGATTCACATGCTTTGCATACTCCTGCCATCTAGTGTTTGGTCCGGATGTTTGCAAGTTGTTTTTCTTCAAAGAAGTCTTTCCTAGTCACGAGGTAAGGTGACTCCTCCTTTCGGTGATAGTGCGCATGGTCATCGACTCCATTGTTTGATTATTTTCCGCAAGAGGGTGACAATGGAGTAAGTAAGTGTAGTATAGAGATGTCTATGTGTATGAATGTATAATGAAGAACTGCAACAACTGTAGGTACCTGGGGAGGCGGGTAGGCACATGTGAATCTACAGCTCTACATGCCAAGAACAGATCCTTACTGGGTAAGTAACATTATCCGTTCGAGGCATGTGTGCTGTAGACATGCATGCTTTGCATAGACTACAAAGCAGTATACTCTACTATCTACAGGTATAGGCAAACCTGTAGATGTTGCAGTTGTTTGAAATAGTGTTTTAAGTACTGCTTGGCCTACATTAGCTTGATGATGTGCCAACACATCTACACAATAGTGTTTGGTAAATGTGTGTGGTGTAGACCATGTAGCTGCCTTACATATGTTAGCTAGAGGAATGTTACCTAAAAATGCCACAGAAGCCCCTATTTTGCGAGTGGAATGCGCTATAGGGGGTATGGATAAAGTTCTTTTAGCTTTAGCGTAGCATATTTGAATGCATTTAACAATCCATCTTGCAATACCAGATTTAGAAATGGGATTGCCTTTGTGAGGTGGATCAAATGCAACAAACACTTTATTTTGTTTTCCGAAAGTCTTTTGTCCTATCTATGTAGTACAATAAAGCTCTTTTTACGTCAAACTTGTGAAGAGCGCGTTCTGTTACAGAATCAGGTTGAGGAAAAAAACACAGGTAACTCAACCGATTTGTTTATATGAAAAGCAGAAACCAATTTGGGAGGAATTTAGGATTGGTGTAGAGAACTACCCTGTCTTTGTTTAGCTGAAAGAAGGGTTCTTCCAATGTTAATGCCAATAGCTCACCAACTCTCCTTAATGAGGTGATTGCGATGAGGAAAGCAACTTTCCATGAGAGAAACTGCAAAGGGCACTTGTGCAAAGGTTCAAAAGGTGGACTCATGAGCCTTGTAAGCACAATGTTGTGTTTCCATACTGAGGCAAGAGGAATCCTTGGTGGTATTACTCTTTTCAAGCCTTCCATGAAGGCTTTGATTACTGGAACTCTGAATAGTGACAAATGATGCCTGTCCTGCAAATACCCAGCTACCGCTGCAAGATGCAAACAAATAGATGTATAAGCTAGACCAGTTTGCTGTAAGTGTAACAAGTAATGGATAATGTTTTGTATAGAATCATATAAAGGACTGAGTTTGTTATTGCAGTAGACAACAAATCTTTTCCACTTTGCTGCGTAGCAAGCTCTGGTGGTAGGCTTTCACGCTTCTTTTAGAATGTTCATACAATCTGGTGGTAGATTTAAATACCAAACTCTATGACTTCAGGAGACAGATCGCTAAGTTCAGTTCTTTGGAATGTGGATGTCTGATTTCTCCACGGTTCTGTGTGAGGAGCCTGGAGGTGAGGTGCAGCTTTTGATATGGAATTAGTAACAGCTCCAACAGGGTGGTGTACCATGGTTGACGGGCCCATGTGGGAGCTACTAGAATTAGTGTGAGGGATGTTTGCCTGAGCTTCCGAACCAGACACGGAATGAGTGGGAGAGGTGGAACAGCGTAGGCAATTATCCCTGACCAGTTCATCCACAGGGCATTGCCCACTGAGAGCGGGTGTGGGAACCTGAAGCCGAAGCTTGGGCATTTTGCGTTGTCAGCTGTGGCAAACAAGTCTATTTGTGGGAATCAAATAAACAACAAAGGAGTGTGACACTAAAGAGAAGAGCACTCATGTATCCTTCTTCACTGTAGCGTTTAGCTAATAGAAAAAACCTCTTTAGGTTTTTCAGAAAGCCCTCACTCACCAACCTGGTTGGTGACATGCTTCATCATCGGGCCCCACCAGGAGTGGCCGAATGCCACCCTAGTGTGCTACAACGCCAGTGTTACTGCGGAGCTGGTTAAGTGATTGGTGAAATGTGAATATTAAAAAGTCCAAATTGTGTCAAAAAAATCTTTTATTTATTTTGCCAATTAGACTTAGTTAAAAGCAAGTGTAGGATAAAGGACCAGATTAAAGTCCAAGTTTATCCACAGGTGTACACCTGTGGATAAACTTGGATCTGGTCCTTTATCTTACACTTGCTTTTAACTAAGCTATTAGCTAAACGCTACAGTGAAGAAGGATACATGAGTGCTCTTCTCTTTGGTGTCACACTCCTTTGTTGTTTATTTGACTTAGTTTGAGGGGAGTAGGAGTGTCCTTTACTTTCCCTTCCTCTCCTATTGTTATATACATATTTGTGGGAATCACCATTGTTGAAAGTATGGAAGGAGATCCTGGGGATGAAGTTCCCACTCGTGAATTTGCTGTCTCCTTCTGCTGAGAAGGTCGGCAATCTGATTGTTTACTCCCAGGAGGTGTTCTGCTGGAAGCTAAATCTTGTGATGGATTGCCCATCTCTAAATGGTATGAGCAAGTTGTGACAGTTGGAGAGAGTGCGTCCCTCCCTGCTTTTGCACGTAATACATTGCTGTCATGCTGTCTGTTCGCACTAGGACAGTTTTGCCTATTTGGTGAGTTTGAAAAGCTTTGAGCACTAGAAAAACTGCTAGAAGCTCTAGATGGTTTATGTGGAGACTTTTGTGCTTGTTGTTCCACAGGCCTTGTACTGTGTAATGTTGGAGATGGGCACCCCAACCTGTCAGAGATGCGTCTGCTGTGAGCACGATCAGCAGAATAGGGTCGATGAAAGGCCGTCCTTTTAATACATTTTGTGGGTTCCACCACTGCAGAGAGCGATGGGTACGGCCGTCTACCAACACTAGATCAGTTAATTGACCCTGCGACTGATTCCACTGACGTGCCAAGCATTCTTGTAGGGGACACGTGAAGTTTTGCATGGGGTACAATTGCGATGCTAGACACCATCATTCCCAGCAGTTACATGAACACTCTGGCTCGTAAGGCTTGGTTGGACTGAAACTGTAATATCATAGCCCGAATATTGAGAATTCCGGCTACATTGGGAGAGGCTAGAGCTTTGACACTCTAGAGTGGCTCCTTGTTAAGACTGCATCTGCGAACGATGCAAGTGAGATTTTTGTGCATGGACTGTAAAGCCCGGTTTATGAAGTAGGTCTATTGTGATCTGTGTGTGTCGTAGACAATTTTGGTAAGTGCCCGCTTTGATGAGCCAGTCATCTAGATAGGGGAAGACATGAATATGCTGTCTCCTGAGATGAGCTGCGACTACTGCCAGACATTTGGTAAATACTCTGGGCGCTGTAGTCACGCCAAAGGGAAGTAGTTTGAATTGGTAGTGCTTGCCTGCTATCACAAATCTGAGGTATTTGAGATGAGCCGGGTGAATTGGAACATGAAAATATGCGTCTTTCAAGTCTAGAGTAGACATACAATCTGCCTTCTGTAAAAACGGAAGAACCTGTTGAAGGGTCCCCATGTGAAAGTGTTCTGACAGTATATATTGGTTTAACTCTGAGATCCAGAATAGGTCTTAGGGAACCATCCTTTTTGGGAATGAGGAAATACACAGAGTAAACCCCCGAGCCTTGGTAGTGTGGTGGAACCTGCTCTATCTCTCCTTCATTAAAAGAGATTGCACTTCCTGCTCTAGCATTTGTAGGTGTTCTGGAGACAATTTGTGAGATTGAGGTGGAATGTTTGGAGGATTGCTGGTAAATTCCAGGCAATAACCATGTTGGATAATTCCAATCACCCATTTGTCCGTTGGTATAGATTGACAAATGGGGAGAAATTGTTGAAGACTTCCCCCGACAGGTGTGATATGGTCAAGGGGCAGAATGGGTAAGTCACTGCTTATTAGGCGAAGAGGAGTTACAGGGTGTGATGCCCTTACCCCCACCTCTAGAGTTGTTCCCTCTATAACCTCCTCGAAAAAAGCCTCATGAGGGAGAGGACTGGTTATTACCTTTGTAGGTAGAGGTATTCTGGTCTGAGGATGTGGTTTTGGACCCTCCTCGGTAAAAGGAAGGATGAAAGGAGCCTCTGTTTGAAGGAGACTGGAGCGCTCCCATGGACTTGGCCACTTAAGTTTCCTTTTTAATTATTTCTAATGCTTGATCTACCTCAGGACCAAAAAGATGTTTCTTATCAAATGGTGTGTTTAGAATGCATTGTTGGACCTCGGGCTTAAACCCAGAGATACTTAACCAAGCAGGTCTCCTAAGCAAAATGCTAGTGTTGACCTCTCTAGCCGCAGTATCGGCAGCGTCTAGAGCACACCATAAGGAGGAATTTGAAATTAGTTTTCCCTCATTTACCAAATCCTGAGCTTTTGCTTTATGCTCACCAGGGAGATATTGAAGCAACTGCTCCATTTCGATCCCAGTGTGCCGTCATAACTGGCTAAAAGGCCCTGTGTATTTGCAATGTGCCAATTATTTCCATCATGAGCAGCTATGCACTTTCCAGAAGCGTCTATTAACTTAGACTCTTTATCTGGTGGAGGAGCGTACCCTGATGTTTGGGAATTAGCCCGCTTATGAGCATTGGACACTACCAGTGAATCTAGTGGCAACTGGCCTTTAATAAATACTGGGTCTGTTGGGGAAGCCTTATACTTCTTGTCAATTCTAGGAGTCAAGATGCGTGCCCGCACGGGGTCTTTAAAAAATGTCATTAGCGTGTCTTAACAGGCCTTTAAGCATAGGAAGCGTTTGTGACGACCTATGTGTGGATCCTAAAGTCTCGGAAAAAAAAATCCTAGTCTAGTGATTCTTTGTGCAGTGCAACCCCATGATATTGTGCAGTCCTGGCAATGAGTTCTTGATGGGATACATTGTCATCTGGAGGAGATGGCATGGCTGGGTAAAGGTCTGGGTCATTATCTGCTGGAGGATTAATAGTGTAATCCGTCCATGGATCTAATGGTAAATGTGTATCCCCATCATCAATATCATCGTCATCATGGAGAGATTGTGGAGAATCCGGAGGTGTGATTTGTAAAGGATTTGAAGGTGGAGAAGGGGATGATGGTGGTGGATGAAAAGGACTGGTAGCAACAGACTTTTTCTTTAAAGGGATCTTATAATGAGTGTCCTCATCAGGAAGCTTGTGTTTCTGAGGTAACTTGGTATGAATATGACCAGTTTCAGGGTTGATATACAGTCTCTTTTGTTTGGGATCCGTTTTCGGTGGAACAATGTCTAATTTCAGATCCGAAGGGACATCTTTTGGTTTTCGGCGCCAACGTTTTCGGTGCTGGCGTGGCCTGGCCTTTGGGTACTGAAGATTTCGGCTCCAAAGGCTGCTTGACTTTCGGCATGGAGGGTTTCGGCTCCGAGACGGATTTCCTTTTGGAACCGGAAGGCTTCGATTCGGACGAGGATTTCGGTTGACTCGGTACCGAGTCGGAAGACTTGACTGGCTGTTTCGGAGCCAGACTTGGAGGCGGGGTATCGGAAACGTCGTCTTGGTGCCGACCTTGGCCAGAAGGCAGAGGTGGTGCTGAAGCCTTCTGCTTTTTGTGAGTGATGTGGCGGGGCAAGGGGTCTTCCATACTCATGTCACCTTGTCCCAGTTCTTGGGCGTCGAGGTCTATCTTAGGTTCCGAGTCGGAGTCCTGCATAAAGGCTTCTTCCTTCTTTGCCGCTGATGCCTCTACATCTTCCTGACCGGAATCTTCACTGAAGATGTCCAGAGTGTATTCGATGCTTTGACGATGCATCTCTCGACGTCGAGCCCGACCATCGTGAACAGTTTTCTTCTATCGAAACGATGCGCAAGCGCCGCAGTCTTCTTCCTTGTGCTCCGGAGAAAGCACAAGTTACACACCCTGTGCTAGTCAGTGCGTGGATACAGGGCAGAATTTGAACAATGTCCATTTCATCGACAGAGAGCTGAACCAACGCGGTTAGGCCCGTAGGCCGTCCATTAAGCTTTCCTATCGAAAAGTAGATTCCGTTGACCGAAACGATACGCGGAGAAGTGGGAAACACATACGATACAATACCATCAAGGGAAGAGAGGATTGCGCATCGAGGGGAACTCGAAGGCCAGTTTCGAACCGGAGTGCAGCAATACACGCCTGAACCCGATGGCGGAAAAAAACAATCTAACAATGGAGTCGATGACCATGCGCACTATCACCGAAAGGAGGAGTCACTTTACCTTGTGACTAGGAAAGACTTCTTCGAAGAAAAACAACTTACAAACATCCGGACCCAACACTAGATGGCAGGAGTATGCAAAGCATGTGTATCTACAGCACACATGCCTCCAACGAACAAGTTACTTACCTTCGGTAACGATATATCAGTAAGAGACATAGGTTAGTTAAGGATTCCTCACCTTAGAATTACACCCAGATGTCAGACTGGATCAGCGCAGATCCGGAGAGAGCGGTACCTCGAGTCACTTTTTGACTCTGTTTTTGCGACTTTAGTCAACACCTTTTTTAGTCGATCGACTCCTGGTGCACGGAGGGATGTCACGTCGGACCTGCTTCAAGGCTTGTGACGCCTGTCACAAATTGATGTCGGTCACGGACCCTCACCTAGTGTCCCTATGGTGCCTGGAGCGCAACCACGACCCGAAGTCGTGCTCCGACTGCCGGGCCATGAACCCTTAGTCTTTGCGGGAGCGGTCCCGAAAGCTTCTCGAGGCCCGGCAGTCCGCTCTGTGCCGTTCGAGGTCCCATTCGAGAGGGAGGTAGCGGAGCCACCACCAACACTCGTCATCGAAGTCTTCCTCTTCGGGTAAGTCAAAGCACAAGAAGAAGACGAAGAAGCATCATCGCTCTTTGCGTTCTCCCCGTCCGTCGGCCGACGCGGGCGCGGCAGGTAGTCGTCCGGCTCCGCCCGCGGAGCCTGTTGGGTCGACTCCGGCCTTCCCTCCCTTTCCGGGACCTAGAGCGACCCCTGCCCAGCTTCGAAGCTTTTAAGAAGCCTTACATTCCATTTTCCGGCCCCGGGGACTCGGCCTTCGATGTTGGCTGCTTCGGCTCCGGCGCCGCAGGGCCCCCAAGGATCCAGGCCTGGATCCGGATCGGCACAGGTTGGCCTCATGACACCTCTGGCGCCAGATGCAGTGACGACACCCCCGCCGCCTCAGAAGCCGGTTGTGTCCCCAGCCGGGCTAAACCCCGGCCTCCACCTCGATGAGGACACTGAGGCGACAGGTACTTTTGTACCCCTGTTCTCCTCTGATGTTACATTACGCAAGAAGCACTAGTGCAAAGCACATTCACGAGATACTCCATAACAACATTCGAAGACCTCTTCCCGGATGGACACCTTTCTCGCGCACAACAGACCCATGGTTTCAAAACACTCCTAATAGATCAGTTTGTACTACAACGGTTACAAAGCGCGCTTAAACCTCAAATGCCAAGATATCCGCTAGAGCCCGAGGCATTCCCACCACTTACACTATTAATCGCTGACACATACAGAGACCATCTAATCTCCAAGCTTTATCATGCTAGCCTGGCACTGATCTCCGCCTGAGACGCCAGGGTCCGTGCGGAGTGGGAGGGTGATTTGGGACACGAATTGTCCGATCAAACATGGAATAGTTGCTGCTCACAAACCAAACTGGTTTCAATGAACTACAGACACAAGCTACTTCATTTTAAATGTATACACTGGGCATATGTCACACCAGCAAACCTTAACAGGCTGGACCCCGCATGCTCAGGCAATTATCCCAAATGCCAAGCGCCCCAAGCAGATTTCTTACATCTGACCTGGACGTGCCGTAAGCTGGGCGCTTTTTGGCAGGAGATTTTCCAAACAATATCTTGCATGGTTCACACTCAAATAAACCCTTCACCACTGATGGCGCTGCTAGGATACACACACGACAACTCTAAACCCACCCGAAGATACGTGGCCATAGCACTACTCCTAGCAAAGAGGGAATTGGCAATACATTGTGGAAGTAGACGTATGCCTAACAAACACACATGGATCAAAAGCCTGATACACTGTGACACAAACAGTGAACTTAATGCAACGCTGCAGCCACCCACGTCTAGACCCCGCAATATCTGGGGGCCTTGAGGGAATACTTACTCGCAATAGATGAAGAGAGGGACGAACGGGCCGCAGTAGCAACACAGAACACTACAGACTCAGATTCAACCGCAGAACAGGACTTAAGGCGGAACACAACAAGGCTGCATACAATATGCCAGGACTAGAATGGATTTTTGAAGATTGCCTGCCAGCCCTAGAGAGCAGAAGAGCTGTAGGCAGAATGAGATGTCTTCTGAAGCTTGACGAAGAGAAGGAGTTTTCACCAACCAATCGTCTAGGTATGGGAAGATCTGAAGGCCTTTCAATCTTAGGTATGCTGCCACTGGAGCTAGGCACTTGGTGAAAACCCGGGGAGCTGAACAAAGGCCGAAGGGAAGTACCTTGAACTGATAATGCGCGCCTGCCACAGAGAAACGTAGAAATTTTCGATGTTTGTGGTGGATAGGGATATGGAAACAAGAGTCTTCCAAATCTAGCCTTGCTAAAAAATCCGAATGGTTCAGAAGCTGTAATATCTCCTGGAGCGTAACCATGGCATTAGTAAACCTCCTTCATTAGCAATTGAAGATGGGGTGGTATTGATTTCTGAGGTGGCGTTGAGGTAAACTCTAGGGTATGGCTACTTTATTATATCCAGGACCCATATGTCGGATGTTATTTTCTGCCATTGATGTAGGCAATGAGAAAGGGGAATTTTCTTCAGTGAAAAAGACAAGGAAAGAGCGGCAGGCGGCGTCACTGCTTCCGGCCAGAATCCCTGGGTTGAACTTGTTGCTTCCGTCTAGGTTGTCTGGAATGTGCAGCTTGTGGTGGGGCTCGATATTGCTGTTGTTGTTGGTAGGAAGGTCGGAAAGAGGTAAGTTTGAGGCTGGTATCTCTGGTAACCTCCTCGAAAAAATAGGATCCTCTGCCACGTGCTCCATGAAAGGGGGTCTTTCTATATTGGAGCGTTCCCAGAGCCTTAGCTGTGTCCGTGTCTGTTTTGATGGTTTGCAAAGCGTCATCAATATGTTTGCCAAAGAGTGTTTCACCATCAAATGGCATGTCCAAAATGTTGATTTGCACCTCAAGGCGGAACATAGTTGCTTCTAGCCAACCCTGGCGTCTGAGGAAAGCTGCAGCAAGCTGACGAAAGGCCAAGGAAGCAATGTCCATAGAAGCATCAATGATTTCAGATGCAGATCTTTTCCCCTCTAGCAGGATCTTTCTTGCTTTCATCCTTTTATCCTCTGGAAGGAGATCTAACGTCCGACCACATCTGTCGATCGTACCTTGCTATAATCGCAAATGTTTTGGCAGCGCGAACAGTCGCACCTGATGTGGTTGTGAATCTTTTGCCAATGTTACCTAAGCGCCTTCCTTCTCCGACAGGCAGAGCACTAATGAGTGCTAGAGGGTTCCTTGATCTCCGTTGGGTGGCCTGTGAGATAACGGAGTCAGGCTTAGGATGTCCTACTAGACAAGCTGGAGCATCATCCAGAGCTTTATACTTTTTATCAATCCTGGGTAAGACGGGGATAACTGTGGCAGGTGTCCTCATTACTTTTACACCTTCTTTCCAGATGTGATCTACAATGGCTATAGATCTAACAGATTTCCTGGATAGATCTTTGAAATCGTAGAGAAAGCAATCTGATTGCTTGACCGTTAAAGACAGTTGAAAATGTGACGCTGCTTTCTATTAGAGGTGAAAGCCGCCGATATCCTCTGGTGGAAACTCTACAGTTTGGGGAGAAGGAGAAGCAGGTGTCGTTATCACATAGTCTTCCCATTCATCCCCGGTTTCCAATCTTTTTGTGGTTCTCAATTTCTCCTTCGAACGTCGTCGACGGGTACATAGGCATAAGCTGCAAGGTGGATGGATGCTTACGACCAGGCGTGGGATAAAGCGTCGTCAGCTTCATCGACGGTAGCGGAGTCTGCGTCGTTACGAGGAAATGACAGGAATGGATGAAGTCGTCGTCAGCACCGTAGACTATATTGTCGTCGACGCGGTTGTAGACGGTACCACAGTCGAGGACGCAGACAAAAAGGTTGCAGTCCTCATCGTCCGAGTCGCCGATGAGGTAGTCGGCGGTGTCGAAGCCATCATCGTCACTGGTAGTGCCGTTGGCAGGACCGTCGTCGAATCAGTCGTCGACGATGTTGATTTTTTCGACAACTAGGTAGGAGAAGGTTGTCTAGAAGGTGATTTTTGCTTCGATGGTGATCCAGAAGTGAACGCCGTCAGTGAGACAAGCTTTTTAGAGACTGAAATTTTCATAGAGTAAACAGAAGAGTTCTTTTCCGTCTTGTGGCTTTTTTCCTCAGTAGGAAATGGAAGCTTTCCTTTTTCTGAGGTGCCTGCATCTTCCTGACGAGACCTTTTTGAAGTCTTTTTCTTGGAAACCTCAGGTGATTCAAGAGGTCTATCTCTCCTTTAGGATGTTTCCTTAGAAGTCTGTGAGGTAGAGCTCTCCTCATCCTGAGAGACGTCAGATTTTGATTTAAGTCTCTGAAGCCAAATCAATAATCTACCCTCTCTGTCCTTTAGGGTTTTTGTAGAAAAGGTTCTACAGATTTTACAGCCTTTTACCTTATGTGGAGGGTAAAGGCAGTAGATGCAGCTCTTATGTGGATCCTCAGCATGCAGCCTCTTCTTACCGCATGATCCACACAACCTGAAGAGACCTTTCTTTGAAGATTCCGACATTCTGGTTTGAAATATGGATAAACAAGAGAAAAACTGAGCCGAGCTAGGGAGACTCCCTTTCACACGACGTGCGGTCGAAAATCTGAGGAACCTAGCCTCTCTTGGGATTGTTCTAGAGGGTGCTGTCGCCTTATTGGCTGCAACTTAAGTTTGGTTCTTTTTTACAAAAGAAAATGGATAGGCTATTGCAGTGACTCTTCATCAAAAAACTGTCCACAAAACCAAACAGAGGTAGCTCTCAAAGATCTGCATTGATGGCTTGGAAAGAAAAGAAATGATGTCAGTGCACTGAGGTGGCACCTATATAGGCACCACGCATGTCACAACCGGAATGAATGACGCAAACGCACAGCCAACTGACGCCACCTACCGGCACGCAAAGGTACTGCTCAAGATTTTCCAGATCCAGTCTTGATTCCTGGGGATATTCTAAGGGAAGGAATGTGCAGCTAGAAATCTTTATCAGATGGCCGCTATCTGCTGAGGGGGTCGACGACTGCCCAGGGAACTCTGGACAGACAAGGAACACCAAAGGAATCAGTTAAGGAATTAGGAACTTTGAAGGGGTGCGATGTTCATCTTGTTGTGTTATGCTGATTTGAAAGCACACTGTCATCCAGAAGGGTACCCTAGCGCTGAGTCTAGTCCAACTTGGGGCCTAGTGGGACTACTCGAAAAGCAAGGTCTTCAGCTCATTGCTGAATCCAGGACGTTAGGAGGAGGTTCGGATCTACAGACCCCCGGGCGCTATCAGAAAGTTTATCACTACGCTAAATTCTGCCATCTCCTCCTTGGCTCTAAAATACAAAAATTGCCTTATTTTGGAAGACTTTAATATACATATGGATAATGGAAAAGATCCCCAATCCACATTCTTGTTGGAGACACTGCAGACCTTTAAGATGCTCACATCTATCTCTTCGGCTACCCATGAGAAGGGTCATACCCTCAACCAAATCTTTCATAATTTTGACTTATCGGCCAGTCCACCTCTTCCCATCACTTGGTCCGACTACTTCCTTTTAAAATTTGATATTCCCTACTCTGCCACAGCCCCTCGGGCGATCGTAAGGCCAAAGGCCTCCAATTATAGGGCGTTCCACAAAATATCCATCCCAAAGTTAGCTGACGCCCTAGGTCGCTCCCTACCAGAGCTTCTAGCACCCCGGATTCGGACGCCCTCCAAATAGATTCTTGGCTCCGCACCAATATCGAGGCAGTGGTTCCAGTTGTTACCCGTTCCTCTAAGAAGTCGGCCCCTCCGGCTCCCTGGTTTAGCGATCTCCTCAGAGCTAGCAAAAGGAATTGTAGAAAAATGGAACGGAAATGGCGTAAATTCTACCTACCCGAGGACAGGAAGGTTTATAAAGACAATTTAAAAACTCACTACACTCTTGTGAAAACAGCCAAAAAGAATTTCTTCCAAACCAAGATTGAAAATGCCCAAAATAAGATTAAGGAAATCTTTAGAATAGTTAAATCCTTCACCTCGCCGAAAGCCGGCTCAAATGAAGGGCCATGCACAGAAGAATGGTCAAAGCAGATTGCTCAATTCTTTCACAATAAAAACTCTTTGATCCAACAAGCTTTCTCCAACATCTCCGAGGATGAGCGGACCTTCTATCATAGTGTAAACAGCAATTTTTACAACTTGGATCCTACATCCTTACATGCTTTCCTGGAGCTTCAGCTGGAAGCGTCATTGTCACTCCTCCAAAGCATTAAGTTGGGTTCTCCTAACGACCCCTGTCCAGCAAATATCCTGACCTTATTAGCCTCCACCATTAACTCCACCATTAACGCTACAGTACACCAGCTCTTTAATGCTTCCCTCACCACAGGCACCATGCCAAAATTGTGGAAGCGCGCAAAGATTCTTCCACTGATAAAAAGGCAAACACCAATTTGATGGATCCTGCCAACTATAGGTCTATTTCTCTTTTTCCGGCCCTCTCTAAAGTACTAGAGAAGCATGTAAACAAGGCCCTGCAAAAACACATTGAAGATGGGAAGCTTCTTCATGAATCCCAATCTGGTTTTAGGGCAAACTTCAGTACGGAGTCCGCTCTGCTGGAAGTGACAGAGTTTATTAGGAGCAAGCTGGACCAGGGAGGCAAGGCCATTCTGATATTGCTTGATTTGTCAGCGGCCTTCGATACGGTCCCACATGAGAGGCTCCTAAACAGACTCGAAAACATCGGCCTGGGTGGGACCGCCTTAACATGGATGTCCGCCTTTTTGGATAACAGATCTCAGGACATCTGGCTCCCACCGTTTTCATCTCCGGTTCCGGCCATAAATGTAGGTGTCCCTCAGGGCTCCATTCTCAGCCCTACCCTCTTTAATATTTATCTATCTCCCCTTGCATCCATGGTAGAGGAAGAGGGTGCCAAAATTGATTCCTATGCTGACGACACTCAGCTGATCTTCACATGTGATAAAGGCTCCGACTTTGATGGGGCAATGATCAGGTATTGCCTCACAAGGGTTTTCAACTACCTTAAGATCAATCAGCTTAAGTATAATCCGGACAAAACGGAAGTTGTTTTGTTTGGAAAACCGGAAACACCTGATTGGAGCTCCTGGTGGCCCAAGGATCTGCCGCCCACGCCCGTAAAAGGAGAAAGCCAAAAACTTAGGAATTGTGATAGACAATACATTCTCCATGCGCTCTCAGATCCAAAATCTCACTGGCGCATGCTTTGGCATACTCCTTATGTTAAAAAAAATTCTGCCACTATTACCGCTGGAGAGCAGAAAGATCGTGGTGCAGGCTCTGGCGACATCAAAGCTGAACTACGTCAACTGCCTGTACCTCGGTCTTTCTAAATCTCTGATCCAGCGTTTACAAGTGGCTCAAAACGCGGCGGCCAAAGCCATCCTAAGACCTAAACCCAGATCTAATATGACTCCGATTCTTAAATCTCTACATTGGCTCCGCATAAAAGAACGAATAGACTTAAAAGCTATGACCACCTTCTTTAAAGCGTCCCACAACGTAGGAGCCGGGTACCTAAACAAACGTGTTAAGCATTACACTACCTCTAGACCCTTACGATCTTCCAATGCCAACCTGGCTATCGTGCCCAAGATACGCCTTGCCCGTACTGGAGGCAGATCCTTCGGCTTTCTAGGCACGAAAATGTGGAATAGCCTTCCGGAGTCCTTGAGGCTAAACACAGACTTACTTTCCTTCAGGAAGAATTTAAAAACTTGGCTTTTTAATCAATCAATCAAATAGCTTTATTTCGATAAACAAGTATTTTAAAGGCATCAACTATCTTACATTATTCAGCAAGGACAATACAAGTTACCAAAAAAGCATCAATTAATAAAAAAAAGCCCAATAAAGTCATTTTATACATCACAATTCCTAATAGTAAAAAAAAGATAGGGGCAAACTATTAAAAAATGTAAAACATCATAAAAGTAAGTTCATTCTAGTGTATTTTCATTATATAGATACGATTTTAGTTTTTGTTTAGCAAGAGATTAGCTATGTTATAGGTTACAGTACAATATACATCTGTGCAAAACAAGGCTAAAAGGTATCGTAAAAACATAGTAATTCATTAGGGTGCTATGCGCAGAGATTTGAACCTTATGATCCAGGCACAACTGAGATATTTTGCGACACCACAGGCAAAGAGGGTGCGTGCATCTGATTTTAGGATGCGTAGAGCAGTGCAATGCTCTTGTGTGCCCAATTGTCTGCAGATAGGTTTAAGCCATCTCGTTCTAGCATTCTTATAAGCAGGGCAGGCAAACATAAGATGGGCTAAGCTCTCGGTTGGTGCTCTGCAGCAGGGACACCCCGCTGGTGTCTGATATGGTGCACTCCATTTTGCAGTTAGCTCCCGAACCGGGAGCGAACCTACCCTGAACTGTATAAAAAGTGCTCTATCTCGTGGTGACTGAATAAAATCTAAATATGGTTCAAGAAGAATATATTGCTTGTGAAGATAAAATTCTTCTGTGAGTCTTCCTACTCTTTGATTACTGAGCTCCTGGGCATTAACCCAGGCCCAGTAAGACCTTTTGAGATCAGCCTTGTAAGGTGGAGTTTGCGTGTCCCATGACTCTTTAAGCCCAAGAGCAAAGAGAGTTTTTTTAAGCTTGAGCACCCAACCAATTCTTTGGTTGCCATCCAAGGCCATTACTTCAGTAAGCGCGGAGGCATAGCTAGTTAGCTCAGGAGTCCGACGCAAACGAGCCCAGAATAGCAATGGCCGTAATCTGGCTATATCTTTAGTGGTTTCAAAGGCACATCGCAGGGAGCATCACCAGATCTTTAAAAAATTTGTGTTCTGATCTGCTGATGCTATCCACATTCTCGAAGCCCCATAATTCGGCACCGTAAAGTGCCAAACTAAGTGCTTTGGCTGCATAAATTGTTAGGGCAGGCGCCACAGGTCTACTCTGTGAGGAGCGATGTTCTCTTATTAGTGCTCCAGCCACGCGTTTGTGATTTAAGAGCATTTTATCAATGTGGTATTTCCACTGCATTGTCTCAGTCAGCCTTAATCCTAGGTAATCAAATGTTGTTACTTTCTCCAGACTAGTTCCGTCTAAAGTAAAATTGCCTCTGTGTGACCTGTAGGGATTGAATACCATTAACTTAGTCTTTGAAGTATTAACAATCAGCCCCCGGGACTCGCAAAAGAGGTAGAATCTATCTAGAAGTTTTTGTAACCCTACTGGTGTCTTAGAAATAAGCAGAGTGTCATCTGCAAAGAGAAGGGTATGGACCCTATCACCAGCCAGGGCAGGGGCGTCAGATGGAAACTCTTGAAGGAAGCTAACCACCCCGTTCATATATAGAGAGAACAGGGTGGGAGCCAAGACGCATCCCTGGCGAACCCCTCTGTTCACAGGGATCCTATCTGTTTTCTGTCCTTGGGACCCCCACCTCACTTGGGTATAATTGCCCTCGTGCAGGCGAACCAACAGGTTAAGTAACAGTGGTGGCATTCCCATTTCATCTAGCAGACGCCATAGCTGCTCACGGGGGACTAGGTCAAAGGCAGTCTTTAGGTCGATAAACGCCAAATAAAGACTGCCCTTGCCTATTAAGACCACCTTCCAATAAATTAAAAGCAGCCTAAATGCTTGGTCCACCGTCCCTGTGCAGGCCCTAAACCCCGCTTGATATTGGGAGAGAATATTCTCTTCATCCACCCAGTGGTGGATTCTCTGCAGTAGCACTCTGCCAACTACTTTCTGCATAGCGTCGATCAAACTGATCGGATGGTAGTTAGCAGGGTCATCCCTTGCACCTTTTTTGAAAATAGGGACCACCTCTGCACCCTTCCATGACTCCGGTACTGCACAACCCCTTGCAATAGAATTAATTAAAAGCATAACATAATTTGCCCAGTTAGTGGAGTCAGCAAGAAAGAGATCTCCTGGGAGACCATCAGGTCCCGGGGCTTTTGCTGGAACTATTTTCTTTATGGCAGTCTCCACTTCCTCAAGAGTGAAGAGATCAGTAGTATTCAAGGCAGAATGGGGACTCAGATAAGTATATGAGCCCTCTTGTGAGGATGGATCAGTCCCAGAGTAGAGCTTCCCAAAGTGATTAAACCAATCCTGGCTTGTAATATGGTTAGGAATCAGGTTTACATCCTTGTTACCCGAGCACCTAACCATATTCCAGAAGAGGTTGGAATCTCTGGCTACACTTGCCTCTTTTAAGTTCTGCCAATGGGACTCATCCCACTCCAACTTAGCACGATAGGTAGCAATTTTATAATTCTTTCTCGATTCCTTAACTAAGGAGCAGTCTTTGCTTTTAATTGCTATAACCAAGGCCTTCTTTTTTGCTCTACAATCCCCATTATACCAAGTATTGGGCTTTTTAGCACCACCGCTCGGTCTAGTTGTATTATTCACTATAAAATACATACCAATCTGATCTACCAATCTGTCATATAGATTCGGAATCTTGGTCAGACCATCTGCTTCACCAAGAGCTTCCAGCAATAAAGCAGTGTTTATGCTCAATGCGTGACTAATGCCCGTCATCGACGGTCCATGGGTCACGATTCTAGGCCATTTAAGGAACCTTCTACAACCTGAAGGAATCAATTCCTTCGTAATCATGAGAGGCCCTTGAGGCTGGTTTGGGGAGCAAAGAAGGGCAAAAGGGGTTTCCATACTTAGACTAAGCGTGTTGTGGTCACTGTCAGAAGAAATTAGCACTTCCATATCTATTATCAGATTCCAGAGTCTCAGATCTACTAATATGTAGTCAATGCGTGAGGGACAGTTTACTCTATTGAATGTATTCGCTCCTAGAGCATCAGAAGCTGTTCTACCATTCACCGCCCTCAATCCGAATTCAAGGGCAAGTGCATTAATCTGGATTGCGATTTGGGACCATTTCTTAATCGGAGGTATATTTAACAATGGGACACCCCACTTCGTGTCTTCTTCCTCATTCCCAAACAGGTCCTCAGAATCTAGTGGCTCAAAAGTACAATTAAAATCTCCTGCTATCATAACATGCGAATCTGATGGGCGTTCAGCGAGCTCATGTTCTAGGGAAGAAACAATATTCGACATTTTACTCCCTGGTGTGCCCCTTATATAAACATTGAACAACTCGATGGTTTTACCACCCCTGCTTCCCTTAATCGAAAGCCACATTATATCTGGGCTGCCACAATGATGTTCAAGGATTTTGCAGCCCAAGTCGATCTTTATCCAAATAATGAGACCTCCAGAGGGCCGCCCTCTCCCCATAGAAGTAGCAGATCTAAAAAAACAGGTGTAACCAGATTTGTATAATGGTGCCAAGCTCCATGTCTCTTGGAATATGCAGATGTGATGTTCTTCAATCGGGTCATTCCAGTCAGGAAGAGACATTTTGCTTTGGAGACCTGCAATATTCCAAGATAGAATTTTGAGTTGTGGTGCTAGAGACCCATCACAGACCAGTCTTGTCAAGAAAGGTGGGGCAGAAAGCGGAGCAGAGGTATTCAGAAGTGTAACATCCCCCTGTTTCAGTGGACTACAACCTTGATCACCATTATGGCTGTTTGATTGTATCAGAATCAAGGGGTCGCCAAGGAACATACTTGGACAATTAATATTAGGGGCACTCTGTTTATTGATGATTGGGGTAAGATGTGATTCCTGTCGGGATTGATAAGCGCAACATAGTCAATCCACCACCTCTAAAGGAGACCCTCTTGGTGTAGGTGATAGCTTTAGACTATCCTGAGCCCTAGCCCCACCAGTTGTCGGAAAGCGCCTGATCTGAATAGACGAAGAATCTGGGGAGCAAGTTCTATACTCTAAGGCCAGGAGGTTCTCCGCTAGTTCAGGGTTGGAGAGGGTAAGTTCGATGCAGTCGGTAAGCTGGTTATTTGACATGCATCTCCGTGCCCTGACTATATCTTCCCTGATCAATGAACGACAGCCCCTGACATGACTAATCCAATGTATGGACTTGTTTATCAGGGAGTCGGAATTCTCATATCTTGAACCTGTTTTGGGGACATTAACCATGAAAACTATCTGCGCTTTTGCAGGGAGACAAGATAGTTGCTTACATTACAGCACGTACTCCCTCCCTCCCTCTCCTGCGCCTTTTACACTGGCTTCCGGTGAGGAAACGAGCCATTTTTAAGCTACTCCGCCTGGTCTTCAAGTCCCTGCACGGTTTTGGTCCGTCCTATTTGACTAATAAAATTGAACGCTACCTACCTGGGTGACAACTTAGATCCAGTAATCGTAGCCTACTCTGTGGCAGGAGAATAAGGAAGGTTAAAATGGGGGGTCGCGCATTTTCTTATCTGGCCCCCAAACATTGGAATGAGCTCCCCGAACATCTTCGTGCCTGCACAAACTTTCCACAATTTAAAAAGCTGCTCAAGACCTGGCTATTCGAGTGATTTTCATTCGCCTCCCTCATTTGCCGCCTTCTCGGGCGCCGAGAGATCCCCTGGGGATGATTCGTGCGCCTTATAAATAAGTTAAATTAAAAATTAAATTAATTGCTGGAGAGATGTCTTTCTACCCAAAGGTAGAGCCGGTAGAGCCTCAATCGGTCTTCTACCATTCACGGCAACTTTGGAATAAAGGTCTTTGTGCAATGCCTTTGAGAGGGGAGTTCCTAAAGAACCTGCTGGATTAGTAGGTGGAGCCTTAACGGCTCGTCCCAAGAAGAATGTAGAAGCTGGTTGCTGGCTACTATCTGCTAGGCCTCCCAGCATTGATGGCTGACACAAATTAGATTGTACACAGGTATCTGGTGTTTGTGATATGTTGTTAGGGGTTAGGAGTTTAACAGTGGCCACAAGCTCCTTGATCATCACCTTCATAGATCCGACCTCCTTCTGAAGTGATTTAATAGTTTGTAAAAGGGTCCGTAATGAGAAGGGACAAATATCGTCCGTCTCATTTGGACTTTTCTCTAAGGTCGTCATGAGAGTGGAGGGTTGAACTTCTTCGCGAGTTTCATATTCCCCTGCCAATACTGAGAAGCGGTTAGTACAGATAACTAGAGGTTCGATATGACAACTCGCACCCGGGCAGGGGAAATAGGCAGTTGGGAGGGTGCATCGGTCACTAGATGCGATTCAGGGCCTGATCGTGCGATCTCATGGCAAGCCACTGTATCCTTACAATAGATTTTCTGAAACATTGGCGGGATAATGGTTGGGTGCGAGTCAGTGAGTTGTCTTACAGATAAAGAGTTAGTGGGGTCGGAAGGGGTTAGTAAGTCAGCTGGTGGATCAACTCCCAATAGCCCTTCACACTCCGTGATGAGGTTGTCTATTCTATTCATAACACAGTTATTAGTCATATGTGCTTTTTTTGCTATTTTCCTGACCTGTCTCCCTTTATCTGTCTCACCAGCATGTCCACTTGTCCTTCCCGCGCCCTCCGTAGTTTTCCTTTTGCCCATTATGAGACCAGACTAAATAGTTGGCCAAAAAAAAAAAAAATATCCTATGCCAAACAAGGGATAGCAAGCTTCAAAACATTACAGCACTTCCACTAATTCGGACAGCTTTGTGAATCCCTGGGGCAAGTAGGTCGTGACTAAATAGCAAAGCCCAATATTCTACACGACACACAGTACCTTTAAAGTCTTCTGGTTTATGTCCCAGACGGCAGATGAAGGATGAAAGAGGTCTGGCCCTGCCCTGCCTCTTCCTGGCAATGACGGGCAAGGACGGGCAAGGACGGGCAAGGACGGGCAAGGACGGGCAAGGACGGGCAGGGACGGGCCCGCCCGTGGCCCGGGCGCAGCCCGCGCCGCGGGGGAGAGGCAGCGCTTTAAGCGCGATGTCGAGCGCCTCCCCTCACAAGCGGCAGGTGCGTGTGGCGCTCAGTCCTCTGTAGCTTGTAGTCCCCTCAGCAGATGGTAGGCGCTGTGGGGCAGGAAGAGCAGCAGTGACAGGCAGACCTTGGGACACCGGTCCCACCAGGGCAAGAAGACAGGCACCTTCACCGCTGCTGCGGTGGCAAAGCAGCAAGGATAGCTTTTTAATCACCAACTGGGTCTTTTCCACTCATCCTCCTCCCGCTGTTTATGCGCCAGGACACTCTAGCTTGAGTAGCTGTGCGCTCTATCAAATACCCTATTTCATTTCATGTGTAGCAGGTCGTTCTACACTTTAGGAGTGAAATAGGCGAAAGGTTGACCGCAGGATCTGAATCTCTGCATGTGTGAGATGTGTGCCAAAAGGAGTCTGGACAAGGAGAGGTGTCTGGATGATTTGGGGAAGCAGATGCAGTTACTAAGGCATGTTGGGCAAGTGGTATGTAATGTCTTCAAAATGAAGGTGAGGGTTTGATTTGAGCTGGTTTATCGCTACCTCCGTCAGCCATCTGGTGTGAGAAACTTTTGAGTTTCTTCATTGATTAAATCCAGTCTATACAAGCCAGTTTTGCTGTCCCTATCCATGAACAGGAACTGCTTATCCCGCTGAACATGGCCAGCCCTAGTCATGATGTTTCTAATCCATCCTTCTTCCTGTCTGAATTTTCTGCTGTTGCTCACCAAGACTCACTGACTATTTTGAAATCTCTGAAATCGGGCTCGCCAACTGACCCTTGTCAGGCCCGCTTGCTGGTGGCTGTGGCAGAAGCTGTTAATCCTGAAGTTAATTCACTCGTCAACTTGTCCTTCCAATCTTCCACAGTTCCGCCCGAATGGAAGCAGGCCAAACTTCTGCCTCTGCTTAAAAACCTTCTCTTGACCCGGCCAACCCTGCCAACTATCGCCCTATTTCCCTCCTTCCAGCGGTAGCTAAGGTATGTGAAAAGGCGATCTTTAAGCAGCTGGCCAATTTTGTAGAGACCTCAGGATCGTTACATCCCGCTCAGTCAGTGTTCAGAGCTACTTATAGCATGGAGACGGCGCTTGTGGAAATATCAGAAGCCATTAGAGAATGCTTGGATGGGGGCGGGAGAGCGGCTCTGATTTTATTAGACCTCTCTGCCGCTTTCGACAAAGTGCCACACTCACTGCTATTAGCGCGCCTCGCGAACATTGGTGTCATCGGCCCTGCGTGGGACTGGATTAAATCATTTTTGGCTGACAGATCACAGCAAGTGTGGCTACCTCCTTTTTCATCAATCCCACAAAAGGTGACTACTGGAGTACCTGAGGGTTCTACCCTGAGCCCCCTCCTTTTTAATGTATATGTCACCCCTCTGGTCTATCTGGCTGAGGAGCTTGGAGCAAAAATCATCGCCTATACAGATGATACCCAGCTCCTCTTCACTTGGAAGGACTCAGATATTTCCCCAACGAAAGCAAAAAACTGTCTAACAGCCATTTTCAAATGGCTTGCAGCCGCCCAGTTAAAGTGCAATGAGGACAAGTCCGAAATCCTCCTATTCGGATTGTTTCCCCCACAGTTCAGGGAAGCACTTTGGCCGCCAGAATAACCTCTCCCTAGTTCCTCGGGACAGGCAGTGAAGAACCTGGGCGTCTGGTTCGAGGAAAATTTCAGGTTCTCTACACATGTAAAAAAACTGGCCGGCCAATGTTTTGGCATATTGAAGTCTCTTAGGAAGTTTCTTCCTCTATTACCCAGGTCTGCCAAGGAGATGGTCACGCGTGCTCTGATCCTTAGCCGCCTTGACTATGCCAATGCACTTTATATTGGCCTACCAGGATACCAGCTTAAGAAACTCCAGGTAATACAGAACGCTGCGGCCAGAGTTCTGATGGGTATCCCGGGCAGGTCCAGCGTAAAACACCTTTTGCGGGATCTCACGATGGCCCACTCAGCCCTTTATGGTCTAGGGCCCCTCTATCTGAGGAAGCGGTTTAGTTTTTATACTCCACGAAGGCATCTGCGTTCCGCTTCACAGTGCCTAGCTTCGATCCCTCGCTTTCGGCGGGTAAGAATTGGAGGTAGCTCTCTATCCTTCAAAGCGGCCGAAGCTTGGAATTCTCTCCCACTTGAACTGCGCAGCATTCACGACCCCTCCATGTTCAAGAAGAGACTGAAAACCCTGCTGTTTACTTAAGCGGTAATTTCCCCCTGGTCCATACTGTCTTCACTACTGGCTCTTCGCGACGGGACACTCTTGAGTAGCCGAGCGCGCTATAAATCACGGTAACATAACATTGTGTATGGAAAGCTAGTGGAGCTTCATGAGGCATGGTGTGATATTAGTGTGGCGGAGAAGGCTGGAATGATTCTGACGTCAGAGTTCTGAATGGTTTGCAGCCTTTTGATAAGTTGCCTGTTAATCCCAGCATAGACGGTGTTTCTATAGTCCAGTTTGCTAGTGACAAGGGCGTACATGACAGTTTTCCGGGTACTGACTGGGAGCCATTTGAAAATCTTCCGCAGCATCCACAGGGTGTGCAACCATGAGGCAGTGCTAGTGCTAATTCGTTGAATTGGGCGATCATGTTAAGGTTGCTGTTGATGACAATCCTGAGATTTTGGAACAGGTTTTGGGGGTAGGTGTGGGTCCTAGCTTTGTCGGCCACCAGGTTGAGGCACATGGTGAGGTGCTCTTTTCAAAGTTCACGACTTCAGTCATGTCAGTGTTCAGCTTCAGTTAGTTTACATCTGTAGGAAACTGCCCCTATATATATACTACACCAAAATGAGGTATAGTGTGTATAGAGTCCAGGTGACCCCAGAGGTAGGCAGAGGTTAAAGTTAGATAGAACCTTACTCTCTATTTGTGGTAGAGTGGTCGAGCAGTAAGGCAGTATCAGAGGACAGTGTTAAGCATTTGATGTACACACTCAGGCAGCAAATGAATTCACACACTCAAGAACTGAACTCTAGGCCAATTGTTTTTGAATAAAAAAATATAATGTTGTTTTATTTTTAGAACCAAGCAAGCCTGGCACAGGTAAGCATTAAATACTTTCCAGTAATAAGTTGCTGAATGTAGAACAGTTTGAAAATGCAATAGGAATTGTACTTTGTTTGATTTACAGGGGATGCAGTAGGTTGCAATACTTAGCAAATACAGTACATTGAAATGAATAGGCTTTTTCAGTAAATTACAGGTAAGTTACTTTTTACGTTACATTATCTAACTCAGTGCAGGATACCTAGATTCAGCACTGGGACATTTCCTGCAAACAGGTAAGTAAATAAGTTTTAGTTATTTGTGCGATTTTTAAAGAATATTTTTAGATTTCAAAACTCCACACTTAGAAACTTTTTGGAAGAAAATTGTCAATGTTATCCTATGGAGGAAAAACAGGTTATCGGTTCACAGGTAAGTTATCGACTGTGGGAGTTAAGGTTCTGGGGTTAGAGTCAGGGGTCCCCCAGGGTCAGTGATGCACTCTTGTTACACCCTCAGCGGCACTAGGGCGGCCGGGTGCAGAGTGTTGAGGCCCAATGTTATCCAATGGGGGACAGGGGCCTCCGGTTGGTGGCTGCTGGCAAGCAGGCCACTGGGTTGTGGGAGCAAAGCTCCTAGGGTTTAGGTCAGGGCAAGTGGGGAAACAAAGTAGCACAAAAGGTGCACCCTCAGCGGCACTGAGGCGGCCGGGTGCAGAGTGCTGTTTCGACGTCGGGCGCCCTGTTTCCATTGGAGAACCTCCGGTTTGCAAAAGCAAAGCAGGCAGGGAGACTAAGGACTTCTGGGTGCGACCACCACTTTGAGAGGTAAGTTGGGAAGTTAAGGGTTGGTTAGGCACCGTTGGTTTGGGCACACAAGGCCGTGGGGCGTCGGGTGCAGGGGTGCCTTTTGGGGTCGGATCTTCTTACCAGCTCCGGTCGCGGTTAGGGGGGGCCTTCTGGATTTAGACTGCAGGCGTCGGCTGGAGGCAGGTCAGGGGTCGCCGGCTCTCGGGTCGGGATCGCCAGGGTGACCTCCTCGTGGTGTTTTTCCACTCGAGCTTGGGCCAGGTTCGGCGGGTGCAGAGTGGGCTGGATTCGCGGTCTCCGGCAGCTGGCAGAGGTTGCTGTTGAACAAATCCGGTGTTCACGGGAGAAGCAGTCTTTGGAAGGGAAGGCAGGCAGGTCCTCCGGGGGTTTTGAGGTTGCTGGCTGCAGGACACACCGGGATTTCGCAGGAGCGGGTTCGAGGGGAGACAGGCCTGTAGGGCTGGGGCCAAGTCAGTGGGCGTCATCCTCTTGTTAGCTCTGCACGGCTCTTCGGTCCTTCTTATCTTCTTTCTTGTTTCAGGCTGGATCTGAGGAAGCAAGGTTCAGGGTGCCCCCTAAATACTAGATTTAGGGGCGTTACAGGTAGGTAAAGGGCAGGGACCAATGTGTCCCTTCCCTGGGGTGGGTACACCCCCTATTGTGCCATCCTCCAGTGTGAGGGGGGCAGGAGCCTGTCCCTGGTTGGTTGGGTCCCCCCGTCCTCAAGATGGCGGGGACTCGGAGTTGTGCTTCACCTCGCCTCCCCCACCTTAGGGGTGGAGTTGGCAGAGGTGGGCACACCCCTCTCCCTCACTTGTTTTTCCCGCCGGTTCTCCCGCCCAAAGTGGGGGGTAGAACCAGTGGTGACCAGTTGCTGAAAGCAGCAAATGGTCTGGGGAGGCTCACAAAGGCGGCATGCCTTTGAAGCTTCCCCTTCGTGAACCCTGCCCATCCTGGGGGAGGAGGCTTGGCACCTCGTCCCAGGATGTGCATTGTTTCAGGCCCCAGAGAGCAGCAGGCTCTCGACCCAGGGGTCCAGAAACATGTCTGGTGGTGGCAGCTGAAAGCAGCCACTCAGCCTGGACACTAGTGGTGGGTTCGTTTTCAGGGGCTCCCTAGATCTAAGATCGGGCGCCATTTTTCGACAGTCTTTCGAACCAGAAAGAACCGGGAGTAGAATCCCTTTCCTCTTTGGGAGAAAGGGACTGGATCTATTGCCCCCTTTAGCAACATTTGTTGGACTTCTAGGCGCAGGATATGAAGATGTTTCGTTAACTGGGCGCGAGGAGGGGTGTTTGGAGGAGGATGAACAAACTACAACGTGTGGCCAAATTGAATAATGCTGAGCACCCATCGATCTGATGTGATTTGCTGCCAATTCTGGAAGTATAGAGAAATCCTGCCCCCAACAGGTGTTTGATGAGGGGTAGGAACAGTAGTCAGAGCCTGCAAGCCGCTATTGGCGTCTCGAAGAATCCTTCCCCTGACGTCCTGCTCTGCCCCTAGGGGCCGATTTCGAATAGGCCGCTGACTGACCTTGCTGCTGATTATATTGCAGACGATAAGACTGAGGCAGGTGTGTAAGAGGAGTATCTATATTGCTGGTACCCTCCTCTGTATGAAGGAAGCCCTCTACCTCTCGCTCCTCGAAAGGGAACCTTGCGATATTGAAGCATCCCCAGCAACTTCGCCCTGTCTGTGTCCTTTTTTATGTCTTGGAGAGCATCATCCACATGTTTACTGAAGAGCGCCTATCCATCAAATGGAAGGTCTAAGATTTTGTTCTGGACCTCTGAACTAAAGGAGGTAGCTGGAAGCCAACTCTGGCGACGTAGGACCGCTGCTCCCGCCAAGGAACGAAAAGCGGTTGTGGCAATATCCATTGCACAATCAATAACCTCAGAGGAGGCCCTCTCTCCCTCCAGGAGGATCTTTTTTGCTTCTGGTTTACTGTCTTCAGGTAGTTGATCAAGGTAAGGAGAAAGATCACACCACATCTGTCGGTCGTAGCGGCCCAGAATCGCTAAGGCGTTCGCTGCTTTGACTAGGAGGCCTGACAGAGGAGAATCTCTTGCCCACATTGTCCAGACATCTGCCTTCCTTGTCCGGAGGTGTAGTTAGAGGAGCTGCTGGATTTTTAGACTTCCGCTGCGCTGCCAGAGATCTGACTGAGTCCGGTTTCGGCTAACTCACTAGGCAAGTCGGGCTATCCTCCGGTGCTTTATATTTCTTCTCCAATCGAGGAAGCGCTGGGACCACCGTAGCTGGGGTCTTCATTACTTTAAGACCCTCTTCCCAAACATGATTCACAATAGGAATGGTTCTGACAGACTTTTTATAGGGCTTCTTAAAATCATATAGGAAACAGTCTGTCTGCGCCGAAGGCATAGGTAGATCGAACCTTTTGGCCGCCCTTTCCAGCAGATTGTGGAAACCACCAACATCCCCCGGAGGAGAATCCACAGGGACTGATGAAGGAGAAGAAGGAGTAGGGATAATATAATCATCCCACCCACCATGCAGGTCTGGAAGATCCGTATTCCCTTGGTCATCATCCGAAGTATCTTGCTGGACAATAGGAGTAGGCGGTGGAGGATCGTCTATTATTTGCAACGGCGGTGGTGGTACCCGGGGGAAGGTGGAAGGCACCGAGGGTAGTCCAATGGGAACTGGGCCCAGTTCCGGAGCTGCAGCTGATGTTGGAAACCTCCGTTTATAGTCTGATCGCATTAACTGCAAGTCCGAAATCAAGGAGGACGGCAGACAGACCATCTCCTCTTGATATCCTCTATGGTAGTCCTGGGGAGGATCATAATCCTGTTCTTCTTCATATCCTTCTTCAGAATCTTCCTCCTGGCACTTAACGTGCAGTTCCGTAGGGCTATGAGAATATCCGAAAGGACCGTCATCATCCGGGTCTTCTTCTTCTAGGAGGTGAGAGGGCAATAGAGGGGTCATCTTGCTAGGAGATGTGACTTCAGGAGTCACCTGGCGCTTCCTCTCTCTTTCTGTAGAAATTTTGATTCCCGTCGATGTCGTCGACGATGTAGATATTGTCATCGACAGAGCTACCGTCGATACCGTCATCGTCCTCGTTGACACTGCCGTGGTCGTCGACGCTGCCATCGTCGTCTTTGTTGCTGTCATCGTCCTTGCGACGTCGTTGCTGTCGCCGTCGACAGCTTCGTCGTCGTCGCCTCCGCCGTCGATGGAGTTGGAACTGCCTTCGTCGACGCCACCAAGGCTCTCGGCGACGATCCCGTCGGAGCTGGTGAAAGTTTGAGAGACTGGTCCTTGTCACTGCGCGTCGACGATGTCGATGATGGTCGCTTCGTCGACGGGGTCGTCGACGATGGAGACTTTTTGTCCTGACGCTCCTCAAGAGGAACAGAGGAGGGTTTTTTGAACACCTTTCTTCCCTCCGGAGGGGAAGGAGGAGGGACAGAGCTCAACTTCCTCACACCACTGTCTCCTGATGTAAGTCCCTTCCTCTCCTTTACACCTCGGTGAGGAGATTTCGTTGGACTGAGCCTGTCAGACCCATGGGAGGTCTTTTTAGAGGCTTTTTGAGGGCGCTCCTCAGAAGAAGCAGGGTCAGATCTTTTCTCAGATCTCCTAAAAGACGCAGCAAATGAGGCCTCATCACTGTCATCACTAGAGACTGGATCTCTTCTGGATTTTAGCTTCTGGAGCCAGGTAAGAAGACGCCCCTCACGGTCCCTCAAGGTTTTTGTAGAAAAGGTACGACATACCTTGCAGTCCTTGGCCTTGTGGTTCGGATACAGGCAATATATGCAATCTTTATGAGGATCATCCACATAAAGTCTCTTTTTAGAGCAGGTGGCACAAGCTCTAAAAAGGCCTTTTTTCGCCTTGTCTGCCATGATGAAAAAAGGAACAGCCAAAAAAGAGTAATCTGTTGAAAAAAGTACTAAAGAACTCTCTGAAAAGTAGCAATAAGGAATAACTGAGCAGAGCTCAGTGGAGACTCCCTAGCACGTGTGGTAGAAAATCTAAAGGTCTGAGGTTCTCTCAGGAGGGTTCTACAGGGTGAGGCTGATCGGATTGGTTGTTGATTTTATTTGGTCTCTTTTACAAAAAGAGGTGGATATGTTACAAAACTGGAATGGGCCTAGGCCTGGTTTCTAGTTTGTAATAGCTTTGCATTGCTATTTTTATATACCGGGGTCTCCCAGCTCGACGACGGGGAATGATTCAAGCATGTGAATCTATGAAAGTTCCAATACTGGAGTAATATTAAAAAGATCATGTTCTCTTTGTGCTTAATATGCCCTGACAGTGAAAACACAAAATATCTGTTTTCACTGTAGCAAGGTTGGTGGTCCTATTGGATTACATGGCATTTGACTAGCCACTGAGCTAAGTGCCAACTTCCATCTGAGGTCACCAAAGATATGACTCCAAGGTACCAAATTAATTGTTACAATAAAACGACTCATTGCAAAAATCAGATTTATGGTAACGAATAGTTTCTTACCTGTCAGTGTAGTTTTTCAGCTTGAAGAATTTTCTGGATTCACTATGCTGTGCATTATTCCGCCATCTAGTGATTCGGTCCGGAATTGTACTATTTCTTCTCCTTTTTTTTCTGTTGGTGGGCGTCGACGACGTAGTACCATTTGGTGTCCTTCTGTGACGTCGACGGGCTTCCTCCGGAAGCTCCCACCTTTGGTAGCCATCTTCAGATTCTTTTTTTCTCTATTCTTTGTCTTTTCTTTTGATTCTCTCCTCCATATAGTTCTCTTCCTTGGCGGAGGAGGGTGGGTTCGTTAGTAAATCTAGAAAATTCTTCAAGCTGCAAAACTACACCGACAGGCAAGAAACTATTCATTGTGCAGCGTGAATCTTTTCTGGATTCACTATGCTGTGCATTAGACTTTGTAGCGGTTTGCTAGTCTTGTGGTGGCTGGGTGGAAGGTGAACTTTGGTTTGTAAATAGATGCTGTAAGACCTTTTGTCCTACTTGTGCTTCTTTGTTCATTTGAATGTCCACACAGTAATGTTTGGTGAATGTGTGTACAGAAGACCATGTTGCAGCCATGCAGAGGTCTTGAATTGGAGTGTTAGCAAGAAATGCAATAGTTGCTCCTTTCTTCCTTGTTGAATGCACCCGTGGCGACTCTTGTAAAGTTTGCTCTGCTTGTTTGTGGCACAATTGTATGGCTTGTGCTATCCATCTTGCGATTGTGCTCTTGGTTACTGGTCTTACCAGAAAACTTTTTGCAAAGGATACAAACAACTGTTTTGTTTTGCTGTAATCTTTAGTTTTTTCCACGTAATACATGACTGCTCTTCTTGCGTCAAGTGTGTGCAAAGCTCTTTCCGCTTTGTTTTTAGGGTTTTGAAAGAAACTTGGTATTTGTATACTCTGATTTATGTGAAATCTTGACACCACCTTTGGCATGAATTGTGGATCTGTCAGCATTACAATACTGTTACTGTTAGTGCCTGCAATTCACTAACTCTACGTAAGGATGTTATTGCCACTAAAAATGCCGTCTTTATTGTAAGCATTTGTAGCGTTGCTTTGTGTAGCGGTTCGAAAGGTGCTCTCATCATTTGTGCTAGAACTATGTTCAGATTCCAAGTTGGTGCTGGTACCATTTTTGGTGGTGCAATCCTTTTCGCACCTTCTAGGAACCTTTTGACCACATGTGAGGTGAAGAAGCTCTTCCCCGTTTCCCCTCTTGTATACGCCACAATTGCTGCTAAGTGTACTTTCAGTGATGTAAAACATAATTTACTTTGTAGTAAATGTGGGAGGCATTTTAGCACTGTTCTTTCTTTTGTAATTTTCCTTGAAAGACGCTTTTGAAGAGACCATTGGGTGTACCTTTTCCATTTTGCTGTATAACATTTTCTTGTTGTTGGTTTCCTAGCTTCTCTTAGAACAGCCATTGTGCTTTCTGGTAGTTTGAGATGTGCGAATTCTAAGTCCTCAGGAGCCATGCCGCTAGGCCTAAGCTCTCTGGTTCTGGATGAAGCATTTTCCCGTTCTGCATTGTTAGCAAATCTTTTCTTTTTGGAAGTTTGTGCCTTGTTCCCTGTGAGATTTCTATTAGTTTCGAGAACCATGTTTGTCTGGCCCATTGTGGTGCTATGAGAATCATTGTCATCTTGCTGATTCTGCATTTGCTGATCACTTTGTTCAGCAATGGTATTGGGGGAAAAGCGTACGCAAATTTCCCTGACCAGTCTAGCCATATCGCATTCCCTAGGGACTGGTTGCAAGGTTGCCTGGATGCGAAGTTTTGGCATTTTGCATTGTGGGGTGTTGCAAATAGGTCTATTTGTGGTGTTCCCCATTTTTTGAAAATTCTTTGCACTTCTGTTTGGTTCAGTTCCCCCTTGTGGGATGCTGTTGTTTGTCTGCTCAGTCTGTCTGCTTCTAGATTGTCCTTCCCTGGTAGGTGTATTGCTAAAACATCTATTTGTTTTGGAATTGCCCATCTCCAAATCTGTTGTGCTAGAGTTGAAAGTGCTACAGACTGAGTCCCTCCTTGTTTGTTTATGTAAAACATAGTTGTAGTGTTGTCTGTTTGTTTCAACACCCTTTTCCCGTATAGCTCTTTCTGAAAAGCTTTTAAGGCTAAGAACACAGTTTTTAATTCCAAGATATTGATGTGTTTCACCGAATCCTGTGGTGCCCACAATCCCCTTACTTTGATATTGTCCATGTGTGCTCCCCATCCTACTAGGGACGCATCTGTTGCTATGGTCACTGTTGGAGTTGGAGGTGTGAAAAGTCTCCCCTGTGCTATGTTTGCATTGTTCCACCATGCCATTTCCTGATGAACTCGGTTTGTGACAACCACTTCCTCCCAACTTCCTGTAGCTTGTGACCATTGTGTTTGGAGCCATTCTTGAAATGGTCTCATGTGCAGACGAATATTGGAAACTAAATGAATGCATGAGGCCATCATTCCTAGTAATTTCCTCACTGTCAGATGATGCCCCTTCTGGTATAGATGAGTCTCCGTCAATAGAGCTGATATCCTTTTCTCGCTGGGGAATGCTTTCCCTAACACAGTGTTTATCTCTGCGCCCAAGAACACCTTCTTGCGTTCCGGTTCTATTGATGATTCTTCCCAGTGTATGGAGAAACCCAGCTGAACTAGTGTCTCTATCACTATTTTATGAGAGACAGGGATTGAGGCAAAGAAAGACTGCACCTATCCGTAGTAAGAATGATTTTTTCTTCTCTAGAATGTTTGAGGTGCCTGTGACCTGAGATCCAATACCCCTAGATCTCCAAAATACACCAAAGTATATTCTAAATCATGAACATCATAAGGTCCAGCACTCTCAGCTAATATCAATTTTAACACATCAATTTAACAATATGTATTACAGTGTTCCGCCCTGAAGAAGTCCGAGAGGACGAAACGCGTTGGCTACGGTCTTTTTTATCATGTCATAAGGAAGACAACAATAAAGAATTTGAAGACTCAACTTTGCCGAATTGCCAATTTTTGTACTCATATAATACATATTGTTAAATTGATGTGTTAAAATTGATATTAGCTGAGAGTGCTGGACCGTATGTTGTTAGTGTCTCTATCACTTGTTGTATATGCTGTTTGCATAGGCTGTATGAGTTTGCCCTTACTAACCAGTCGTCTAAGTAGGGGTAAACATGAATTCCTTGCCTTCTGAGATGTGCTGCTACTGCTGCCAGGCACTTTGTGAACACCCTTGGTGCTGATTTGAGACCGAAAGCAAGTACTTTGAATTGGTAGTGTTGTTTTTCCACGACAAATCTTCACATTGTTTTGTGTTTTTTGTTTATTGGGATGTGTAAATATGCATCCTTTAAGTCTATTGTTGCCATGTAATCTCCCCTTTGCAACTGAGGTAACACCTCTTGCAGTGTAGTCATCTTGAATCTTTGTGTCTTTATAAACTTGTTTAGAAACCTTAGGTCTAATATTGGCCGTAATGTTCCATCCACCTTGGGAATTAGGAAATATGTTGAATATACTCCGTTGTTTCTTTCTCTGTGCGGTACATGTTCTATTGCATGTTTTTCCTGAAGTTCTTTCACCTCTTTGAGTAGGTGAGATAATTCTTCTTTTGAATGTGTCCTTTGTTTTGGCCTCCTGTGTGGAAGTTGTTTTGTTAACTCTATACAGTAACTGTACTGTATTATGTTACGAATCCACTTGTCTGTGGTTATTTCTTTCCACTTTTGTTGGTAAAGTCCTAGTCTGCCTCCTACTGGAGTGGTATTATGGAGGAACTGTAAACTGGTGTTCTCTTGTTTTGTTAACTGCTTCTTTTTCGTGTGTACTCTCACTGCTGTTGTTTGTGAGTGTACCTCCTTGTGAGTGCAGTCACTTGGTAGAGGGTTGTCGCCCACCTCTTTGTGGCTGACCTCTGCTCCGGGTGCGCCCTCGAAAGGATCCCCTTCCTTGATATTGCCAGCTTTGTTGCTGTCCCTGTTGTTTGCCGTGGTTCCCAGCTTGGTATGTCTGCTGGTAACCTTGATGTGAGGTAGTAGGTTGGTGTGTACCTCTTCCTGCTGGTCTTCTTGATGGTGTGCCTCTACGCATGCCTCTGAACTGCAGAGCCCCCATGAATCTTGCGGTTTCGTTATCCTTCTTTAGTTGATTTAATTTTTCATCAACCACCGTTCCAAACAATTGTTCTCCATTGAATGGTGAATTAATGATGTTGCTTTGCACTTCTGGCTTGAAGCCTGAGATTCTAAGCCATGCGTTCCTCCTTTCCGTTTTACCAATCATCATTTGCCTGCTAGACGTTTCAGCAGCATCAAGGGCTGATTTTAAATGTGTATTAGCAATGTTTTTTCCCTCTTCCACCAGGTGGCTAGCTCTTTTCTGGAATTGTTCTGGTAGGTTTTGCAACAGTTCTCCTACGTCCTCCCAAAGTTGGTACGCATGCCTGTTCAGCAATGCATTTGAATTTGCTATGCGCCACTGATTCGCTGCGCTTCTCTCCACCTTCCTTCCTACGAGGTCCATCCTCTTGCTTTCCTTGTCTGGAGGTGGTCCTACTGTAGTAAGTACATTTGCTCTTTTTCTTGCTGTTGAGGCAATGATAGAGTCGGCTGGCACTGATCTCCTGATGTATATAGGGTCTTTAGAGGAGTGTTTATACTTTTTCTCTGCCCTTGGTGTTATAGCCTTGCATGTAGCAGGCTCTTTGAATGCCTCTTTGCCCTGGTCTAAGACACTAGGCAGCATTGGTAGGAATTGATTCCTTGATTGTGTAGGCATCAGGGTCTCTAATAAATAACAAGATTGAGGTTTTTCTTCCTCTAGCTGAACCCCATAAGTTTCTGCAGCCTTTTTAATCACCTGATTATACATGCCAATGTCATCTGGGGTTGATGGCCTCGAAGGATATGATTCCATCGCCTCCTCAGGTGATTCGGCGTCGAGATCGTGCCATTGGAGCTCTTGATTCTCAGAGTTCGACGATTCTGCGTATGCTTGATGACTTCTTCAACGTCTTCCCCAAAGAAGAATGAACCTTCCTCTTCTTCTTTGATCTGTTCGGGGGTTCTTGGCGTTATTGGTTCTTCAGCAACCCTTTCGGCTTCCGTTTCCCTTGTTTTCGGCGGTATCTTGAATTGCTTCAAGCTTTCGTCGAAGTCTTTTTTGCGTTGAAGGATATTTGCCATTTCGACTTCGAGCCTTCTTCTCTTTTTCTCAATCTCGGCCTCGTGTGTTGCGGTGTCGAGATTTTCGCTTTTCGGCTGACGACGCCGAACCGGTCGTCGAGGTTTGTTTCGGTCTCTCTTTCTTCGACGCCGAGGCGTCTTTTTCCAGACTGTCTTTCGACGTCTTAGTTTTTTCGAGGACCTTTGCCGTTCCGGAGTCCTTATCCAAGGATCCTACGGTCTGTTTTTGTTTGGATGCAGCTACGGTCGCCGAATGTTTCGACACCGAGGATCCCTTTGGATGTCTTGAGTCTGATTTTCGAAACTCTTCTAGTTTTTTCGAGGTCGACGACTCTCTTACCTCCTTCAAAGTTTTCTTCTCGGCTTCGACGACCAAGACTTCTCTTTCCTCGTCGCCTTCTGGTCCTTCGGCGACGTTATCTTCCTCCTCACTGGAGAGGCCCAAGTCTTGCAGAGATGGCGGTGGTCCTTGGCCCTGCATGTTGTAATTGGCTCGTCGCTGCCTTTCTCTTACCCTCAACGTCTAAGAGGTGAAGACGGAGCAGGCGTTACAGTCGTCACTTCGATGGTCTATGGGCACCCACAGGTTGCAGACCGGGTGCTGATCCTTCTGCGAGTATTTGTGGTGGCAGTTCTTACAGAACTTGAACGGCGTCTTGTCCATTACCGCGCCTAAGGAGCCCCCTGTATGCGCATTCTCCGATCGTCGACGAAGTTCTAGATTTCTTCCCTTCGTCAAACTGCGGTCGTCGTAGATTTAAAGTTGAAAGTGGAGGACACCGTCCTACCGATTTTTCTCAGATTTTCCACGATTCTTCTCTCCACTCTAGGGAGCTTCCCCGTATCGATCCAGACCCAATGGCAGAAAAAAAGAATCTGAAGATGGCTACCAAGGGTGGAAGCTTCCGCAGGAAGCCCGTCGACGTCACAGAAGGATACCAAATGGTACTATGTCGTCGACGCCCACCAACAGAAAAAAAAAAAAGAGAAGAAATACTACAATTCCGGACCCAACCACTAGATGGCGGAATAATGCACAGCATAGTGAATCCAGAAAAGATTCACCCTGCAAAACTTTTAATGAAAAGGTGACTTTTGAAAGTCACCACTTTGTTGCCCAAACTTATGGTAGCCTTTTCTGTCTATCTGCAGCAGTTGTCAACCAAGACAACATGCTGCTTCCCAGCTAGGAAGCGCTCCCAGGAACAGGGAACAAAGAGAATTGCTGGTTGGAGAAGGTGGGACATCCTCCAGCAGGATGATTACTGGGCAGAGGCCACAGATGGCCTAGCTCCAAAGAGGCTACCACCTCCTACCTTCGCCTGCCCACTCCTTTTTTTAGGCAGACAGGTTGGCAGCTTCTTCAGAGGGGGGAAAACCTGTTGCAGAACCAGTTATCCAGGAGGAGTGGCTCATGGTGCCGGGTACACCCCAGGGGTGTGCCCTCTCTCAAGGGGAATAAGGCTTGTGCCATCTTGGACTCACGTGAGAGATGGTTATCCTGGGATTGTTTGACTGCCAACCCCTCAGGAGTGACGTAAAGAGGGAAGGGTTGCCTTGTGGTAACTATGTCACATTGGCTAGAAAAATCTCTCCCCCTCTTCCCCCCAAAGGAGAAGGTGGTATAAAAGGCCCACAGTCCTCAAATCACTACTTAACTGGAAGAAGATAGAAGGACTGACCTGTGTAAATGCATTAAAATTTGCAGGAGGTGCAGGAGAATGCTCCCTCTATGTTGTATGGTGCGGTGCGACAGGAGTGTGATGAGCGGTGGCCGGGGTTGAGAGCATGGAGGGTCATGGAGAGTAGCAGTGGGTGAAGGGGGCCAGGTTTGTGGGGGACCAGGTTTCCTGGCCATAGGCATGGACAGGTTTGTGTTTGGCACGTGTCCGTGCGGCAACTTCCAATAAGTAGGCCCTGAGAGGAGAGCAGAGAGTGGTGGGAAGGGATGGGGTGCGGGAGGCATGAGAGTGACAAGGAAGCAGGTAAGGAGCTTGCGGGTGCACGAGGGAGGGAAAAGAGGTAGAAGAAGCAACGGAATTAAAAAGGAAATGGAAGCAGCGAGAAAGTGGCAAAAAGTGGCAGAAAAGGAAGCAAGCATAAAACAGAGAGACTAAGGTTGGTACAAAGAGCTCAGGCAAATAGGGTAAAGAATTGTATGAAGTGCAAGCAAAGGTCGGGAGCATGATGAGAAGCGAAAGAGACAGTGGAGGCTAAAAGCCCTGGAATAACTGAGAGACAGTGTGCAAACAGGTAGAAAAAAGTGAATTACGAAAAGGCAAATTGTGAAAAACAAGGCAAACGGCAATACAAAAGCAGTGAAAACTAAAGCGAGCCTCAGATCTTGAAGCACTTGTGCGTTCTCTTTTGGGCTAGAATGGCAGGAAGGGCACATCTTTTTATGTTTTACTTACCCGAAGACTTGAAGCATGTAGTGGATCGCTCACAGGAATTGTCTTGTGACCCAGACCGTGACTCAGAGGGAGCGAGACCTGTTCTTCTTCCACAACCTCATATTGTATTCAGCGATGTAAAGCTCCACCACCCAGTCCCAGATCGCCTTTGGCTACATTAGGACAGACTTGTCACACAACTGAAAGGACCCACTAACATCAAAGGAGCACCTCAGACCTCGTCCGGGTCTGTTAGCTCATCTGCTTTTTGCCGTCTCGGCATGGTCTGAAACTGTGTAGTTTTCTGAGGGAACACTGTTCTCTAGCGCTCTGTCTAATTTTTTTGGAATCATCTGAGATCGACAGATTTCAGGAGCAGAACACCAGATTTACAGGGGTGGCATGTAGGAGCACTGCTGTTGAAGTTTTCAGGATCAATTTTAGTGTCTGGGAATATTCCAAAGGTGATGAATCTGCAGTGATATGGATCCAACAGATAAAGACCTTTCTTTGAGAGGGAAACGCAACTATAGTGACAACAGCCATTTAGGCAAATAAAAACAATATCCAGCAGTGGCCAGGTGTGAGAAAGTGCCCTCTTTCTGCCCCCACATTTTGCTGAATTGCTGATGTGCTTTGACTGAGTGTGCCCTGGGCTCCTGCTAATCAGGTACCCAGGGTCTATGTTCTTTCCCTTAACTGCATTGAAACCAAAACCCAATTGGCATCCCTGGCCACAGGTCAGACCCTGGTAAATGGTTCCACAGGTACCCAGGGCACTGTGACCACAGAAGGCCTCTAAGGGCTGCAGCACTTATTGTGCCACCCTTACAGGTATTGTACCCTTACACACACACACTGCCTTTGCAGGCTGCGTGTTTTGGTGCAGAACAAAGTGAAGAGTCAACATGAGACACATCTCTGTGTGCCATGCATACAATCCCCTGCCCTGGCATAGATCAGTCACCGCTCCAGCTGGGTGCACTATACCAGTGGTGAGGGTACAGGTGCATGAGCCCTCCGACCCTCAGTCTAGGTCCACTCTCTCCCCGCAGCTCCGCTGTGCCGTCTCTTGCCTCCAGACCCCGACCTCCTCCTTGGGAGGTTCGAGGCTCCTGCCCGCTCCTGCGCCTGCTGCCCGCTCCAACTGGGACCAGACTGCCTGCAACCACCGTAAACTTTCTCAGCCGTTTTTTTCTTAATTTTTCCCTGTTGTGCCACTGTTATTGTGTTCATCTGTGTCTTGCTCTAATTCCACCACTGTTTTTATTTTCTTGTGCCTGCCTATTCCTTTCGCCTTTCGCCGCTGCTGCCCCTGCGGCCCCCCCACCCCGGAATTCCCCCCTGGAATTCCCCCCGGAATTCCCCCGCTCCCGCCTCCCAGCCTCTCCTCCCTCCCCTACTTAATGGCAGCCGCCAAAGGCAAGCCCGTCTGCGCCCGTCCGCGGCCAGGGCCAGGAACCCTGGACCTCCCACTACCCATCGCTACGACACCACCACCCTCCTCGCACTCAACCCTGGAAGACTTAGAGAATACCAACAGGCCTCGCCGAAAACGCCCCACGGCCAGTTCTCCTGCCTCCACTGCCGCCAGACCCTCACCGCCACCCTGGCCTCCAACTCCGCTGACCCCAGCACCGGCGACACCCTAAAATGCATCCTCCTCAACGTACACAAACACGCCATGGAAATCTGGAACCTACTCGACCCTACTCGACTCTCTCTCGCCCGACATCACCTTCTTCACAGAGACCTGAACCAACGCATCCTCTGCCCCCGACATCAGCACCGCCATCCCAGACGGATTCAAGATCCAGAGGAAAGACCGCCCCAACCACCCAGGAGGGGGCCTCGCCATCGCCCACAAGAGCACCCTCCGCCTCACCACTTCCAGCGAAACCTTCCCCTCCGCCGAACACCTGCACTTCCAGATCCAGATCACGCCCAAAGCCACACTCCGAGGAACCCTTGTCTACAGACCCCCCAGCCCCCGAACACCCTTCGCCACCACCATCACCGACTTCATCGCACCCCACGCCATCGCCTCAACAAACTACATACTCATTGGAGACTTGAACTTCCACCTCGACAACCCCAGCGACCCCAACTCCACTATCCTTCGTGACAACCTCGCCAGCATCGGACTTAAACAACTCGTCAACACACCGACCCACAGAGCAGGACACACCCTCGACCCCATCTTCGCGGCAGGAAACAGCGTCCAATTCAACCACACAACGCAGCCGCCATGGACCGACCACACTGTGTACACTTCGCCATCAACAAAAACAAGGCACCCAAACCAGCCCCACGCCCACCACGAAGGAACTGGAGCAATGTTACCGACGAGCAACTTAACTCCACCCTCACCCGAAACAACCACACCTGGGCACCCAACGCAAACGACGCAGTCAGAGAACTCCACACCTGGATCTCCAACTGCGCAGACGAGCTTGCCCCGCTACGCAACCCCGACAGACAACGCCCCAGGAAAGCCGCCTGGTTCACCACCGCTCTCCAAGAAGCCAGACTCACCTGCAGATGCCTGGAGAAGAACTGGAGAAACACCAAGACAACCGAAAACCACACCACCTACAAGGACGCCATGACGGACTACCACAACCAGTTCAGAGCCACCAAGAGGAACTTCATCCACAACAAAATCCTGGCCAACTCCACCAGCTCCAAGGAACTTTTCAGTGTCATTCAAGAATTCACCAACCCACGCAGCGAAGCCACAGACATCACCCCATCCCAAGACCTCTGCGACAAGCTTGGAACCTATTTCCACCTCAAGATCAAAAACCTCTACGACAACTTCATCGACCATCCACCAGGCGCCACAGAAACACCAGCCAGCCCACCGTCTCCAACTGGACACCGATCACGGCCGAAGACACCGCCTCGACCATGAAAAGCATCCACTTGGGGGCCCCCACCGACCCCTGCCCCCCTCACATCTACCACAGAGCGGCGGCCGCCATCGCACCCGAACTACAACGCACCATCAACACCACCTTCAAAACAGGCACCTTCCCAGACGACAGGAAGCGCGCAGAAGTCAGACCCCTGCTCAAGAAGCCCACAGCTGACCCCACCGACCTCAAGAACTATCGGCCCATCTCGCTCCTCCCCTTCGCAGCCAAAGTTGCAGAGAAAACAGTCAACAGGAAACTGACACGATTCATTGAAGAGAACGCCGTCCTCGACCCATCCCAATACGGATTCCGAAGCAACCACAGCACAGAGACCGCCCTACTCACCGCCACAGACGACATCTGCACCGTCCTGGACCAAGGCCACTCCGCAGCCCTCATCCTACTCGACCTATCAGCGGCCTTCAACACCGTCTCCCACCGCACACTAGTCGCCAGACCACACGACGCAGGCATACAAGGAACAGCCCTGGACTGGATCCGATCATTCCTCACCGGAAGAAGCCAAAGGATCAGACTCCCACCCTTCCTCTCCGACCCCATGAAAATCACCGGATGAGTCCCACAGGGTTCATCACTGAGCCCCACTGAGCTTCAACATTTACATGGCCCACCTCGCAGCCATCGTCCGACAACACGGCCTCAGCATCGTATCCTACGCCAACGACACCCAGCTCATCCTCTCCCTCACCAAAGACCCCACCACTGCCAAACTCAACTTCCAGAAAGGAATGCAAGACGACGCAGTCTGGATGACCAACAGCTGCCTGAAGCTCAACGCCGAGAAGACAGAAGTCCTCGTCCTCGGTACCACCCCTTCTGCATGGGACAGACCGACCTCGGAAGCCCACCTACCCCCCTCAGACCACACCAAGAACCTCGGCATCGTACTCGACTCATCACTCACCATGAACCGACAGGTCAACGCCGTCACCTCCAGCTGCTTCAACACCCTCCGCATCCTCCGCAAGACCTTCAAGTGGATCCCCGCTGAGTCAAGGAAGACAGTCACCCACGCACTCATCACCAGCAGACTGGACTATGGAAACGCACTCTACGCCGGCAACAACAAGTCCCTACTCCACAATACAAAACACCGCCGCCAGACTCGTCCTCGGCATCCCAGACAGGAACAGATCAGCCAACACCTACGAAGTTTCCACTGGCTCCCCGTGAGAAAGAGTCACTTTCAAAATCCTCACTCACGCCTACAAATGCCTACACAACAACGGACCCAAATACCTCAAAGACAGAATCAACTTCCACGTACCCAAAAGAAACCTCCGATCTTCCAACCTCGCACTGGCCGAAACCTCGCGCATCCACAGAGCCAGAGCAGGCGGAAGATCCTTCTCTCACATTGCAGCCAAGACCTGGAACGAGCTACCGGCAGACATCAGACGCGCCCCCTCCCTGAACACCTTCAGGAAGACCCTCAAGACCTGGCACTTCGGCTAAACAGATCTGCGGACCCCCCCCCTCCATAGCGCCTTGAGACCCTCACGGGTGAGTACCGCGCTTACAATTCCCTGATTGATTGATTGATTGTACCCCTACAGTGTCTAAGTCCATTCTTAGACAATGTAAGTGCAGTGCTGCCATTAAGAGTATATGGTGCTGGGAGTTTGTCATTGCGAACTCCACAGCACCATAATGGCTACACTGAAAACTGAGAAGTTTGGTATCAAACTTCTGAGCACATTAAACCCAAACTGATGCCAGTGTGGGATTTAATGAAAAATGCACACAGAGGGCATCTTAGAGATGCCCCCTGAAAACTAACCTACCACTAGTGTCCAGGCTGAGTGGCTGCTTTCAGCTGCCACCACCAGACATGTTTCTGGACGCCTGGGTCGAGAGCTTGCTGCTCTCTGGGGCCGGAAACAATGCATATCCTGGGACAAGGTGCCAAGCCTCCTCGCCCAGGATAGGCAGGGTTCATGAAGGGGAAGCTTCAAAGGCTTGCCGCCTTTGTGAGCTTCCCCAGGCCACTTGCTGCTCTCAGCAACTGGTCCCCACTGGTTCTGACCCCCACTTCTGGGTGGGAGAACCGGCGGGAAAAACAAGTGAGGAAGAGAGGTGTGCCCACCTCTGCCAACTCCACCCCTCAGGTGGGGGACGCGAGGTGAAGCACAACTCTCAGTCCACGCCATCTTGAAGATGGGGGGACTCAGCCAACCAGGGACAGGCTCATGCCCCCCTCCCACTGGAGGGTGGCATAATAGGGGGTGTACCCACCCCAGGGAAGGGACCAATTGGTCCCTGCCTTTTACCTACCTGTAACGCCCCTAAATCTAGTATTTAGGGGCACCCCTGAACCTTGCTTCCTCAGACAAGAAGAAACTACAAGAAGCAGAAGGACCGAACAGCCGTGCAGCAGCTAACAAGAGGAAGACGCCCACTGACTTGGCCCCAGCCCTACCGGCCTGTCACCCCCTCGTACCTGCTCCTGCGAACTTCCGGTGTGTCCTGCAGCCAGCAACCTCGAAAACCCTGGATGACCTGCCTGCCTTCAACTACAAAGACTCTGACTCCCGTGAACACCGGATTTGTTCATCTGCAACCTCTGGCTCCGGCCGGACACCGCAGATCCGCCCCACTCTGCACCCGCCGTCCACGGCCCGAGCTTGAGTGGGCAACACCACAAAGAGGTCACCCCGGCGATCCTGACCCGAGATCCGGCGACCCCTGACCGCCTCAAGCCTCCAGCCGACGCCTGCAGCTTAAATCCAGAAGGTCCCCCCAACCGCGACCAGGAGCTGGTAAGAAGATCCGACCCCAAAAGTCACCCCTGCACCCGACGACCCACGGCCTTGTGTGCACAAACTGACGGTGCCTAACCAATCCCTACCTTCCCAACTTACCTCTCGAAGTGGTGGTCGCACCCAGAAGACCTTCGTCCCAGAGCCTGCAGTGCCTTTGCAAACCGGAGTTTTCCCATTGAAACCAACAGGGCGCCCGACGTTGAAACAGCATCCTGCACCCGAACGCGCTAGTGCCGCTGAGGGTGCACTTTGTGCTACTTTGTTTCCCCATTTGCCCTGAGCTAAAGTCCAGGAGCTTTGCTCCCACAACCAAGTGGCTTGCTTGGTTCTAGGAAACAAAAATAACTAAAAGAACATTTTTATACAAAAACAATTGGTCTGTGTGTGAATTCATTTGCTGACTGAGTGTGTACAACAAATACATAACACTGTCCTCCGATACTACCTTACTGCTCGACCACACTACCACAAATAGAGAGTGAGGTGCTATCTAACTTTACCTCTGCCTACCTTTGGGGATCCACTGGACTCTGTGCACACTATACCTCACTTTGGTATTGTATATACAGAGCCAGCTTCCTACATTGGTGGATCAGCGGTGGGATATACAACTTTGCATTTGTTGGACTACTTGGTTACCACCTGATCACACAACAGAACTCTTAAATTGTCTTTAGAATTCTGATTTTTTCAAATTGGCCTTTTTTGCAAAATTACTAAAAGTCTTGCTAGGGCCTTGGTAAAGTCCCTGTAGAATTTTAGAAAAGTAAAAAGTCACTGTAGCTAGGGTTAGAAGTTTTTTTTAACAATGTCTCAAAACAAGAACCCAGCTGTTAGTGAGAATAACCATAATGACAGAGGACATGGTTGAGGAGCTTGACCTCACCCCTTACCTTCACTTGTCTTTCAAGGAGGTAAGGTCCCTATGCAAACTTAAAAACATAACTATGGGTCCCATCCCACCAAACAAAAGCAAGCTCCAGGAGCTGTTGGCTGGGTATGCTAAGGACCACCCATCTGAAAATGGTGAAGACCAGTCAGTTGAGGAGTGAGAGGATGACCAGGTAGATCAACCTCCCCCACTTCTTAGGGAGAAAAGGGCCCCAGTCGCCCTGACTCCAAGAATCAACCTCTCAGTACCTAGATCCCACACAGGTGGGTCAGGCACTACTGAGGACATTGAGGACAGCCTCAATGAAGAGGACAGCCTTTTAGTAAGGCTGACCAAAAGACTGGATCTAGAGACCAGGTTGCTGGCTCTAGAAAGAGAGAGAGCATTGATGGGCCTAGCACCCATCAATGGTGGCAGCAATTTACTTAATAAGGATAAAGAGCAATCTTGTGATCCTAAAATCCCCAAAGGGATTGTCCCTAAATATGAAGAGAACGATGATATCACAAAATGGTTCACAGCCTTTGAGAGGGCTTCTGAAATGAGAAAAGTGAAGAAGTCACACTGCGGGGTACTCCTTTGGGAACTGTTTCTGGTAACTGCAGAGACAGACTCCTGACCCTTACAGGGGCAGATCCTGGGTCTTATGACCTCATGAAGAGAACTCTGATTCAGGGATTTGGACTCACAACTGAGGAATATAGAATTAGATTCAGGGGGGCTCACAAAACCCAAAACTAATCCTGGATTGACTTTGAAGACTACTCAGTTAAAACACTAGATGGTTGGTTAACTGGAAACAATGTGCATGATTTGAATGGACTTTACAATCTGTTTATGAAAGAACATATTTTACGTAATTGCACTAATGAAAAATTACATCAGGATTTGGTAGACCTAGGTCTAATTTCTCCCCAAGAATTGGGAAAGAAGGCAGACCACTGGGTCAAGACAAGGGTGACAAAAACAACCACTGGGAGTGACTAAAAGAAAGGGGTTACAAAACCTCCCCAGGGGAAAGGTGGTGAGAATCCCCAAGACAAAAAGCTGCACAGGGGGGTGGGTCCAAAAACTCTGCCCAGTCCATTAATAGGTACAGGGGAAAGAACTGTGATCCTTTAAAGGCCTGGTGTAACAACTGTAAGAAGTTGGGACACAACACTTAACCGGAGATGCTGCTTCCACAAACAAGAAGGCCCCTAGTCCTACTACAGTTACTCCTGGGGTAGCAAGTCTCCAGATGGGATCAACAATGTGCCAAGAGCAAATCGGGTTGCACACTGAAGCAGTTCTAGTTTCAGAAGGGGAAGTTGAGCCTGCCACTGTAGCTGTGTGGGCACCCAACTTAAAAAAGTACTTACAATACCCTTGGATTAATGGAACTAGGATAGAAGCTCTGAGGGTTACAGGTGCCAGTGTCACTATGGTGAGCGACACACTGGTTCCCCTGAACAACACTTGATTGGGAGAACTTACCCAGTCACCAATGCTGACAGTGTTACCACTAACCATGCAATGGCTATGGTGACAGACTGGGGAGGGAGGGGGGTGGGGGGGGGAGGCTACTGGCCTGAAACAGGTAGTGGTCTCTCCAAAGCTACCAGCTTTGCAATGACCTGGAAAACTCAGCATGGGCTGAGGTTGAACTGAAAACCCGTGCAGCAATGCTGGATATCCCTGAATTGGTGTGTGTAAAAACAAGAGCACAGGTGAAGAACAAGTGTTGGAGCCTGAAAGTATGGCCCAACCTTCCAAGAGAAAAGGTAAGAAGACTGAGGAACCAGCTTCTGTACAGCAAATGGATCAGGACCCCTCCCCTCAGGGAGAGGACTTGGACACCCCAGAGGGAACTGAGCCGATGGAGCTTGACCCTCACCAGGTTGAACTCTTAGGCCCAGGGGGACCCTCTAGGGAAGAGCTGTCCTTTGGACAGCAGGGCTGTCCAACTCTTGAAAGCCTGAGGCAGCAAGCTGCTGCACAGGAAAAGGGAGATGTCAGTGGTACCCACAGAGTTTATTGGGAAGAAGGACTACTGTACACTGAGGCCAGAGACACCAAACCTGGAGCCACTAGGAGAGTGGTAGTGCCTCAGAAGTACAGGGAGTTTCTCCTAACTTTAGCTCATGACATCCCCCTAGCTGGACATCTGGGCCAAACCAAGACTTGGGAAAGGCTAGTTAGCCACTTTTACTGGCCCCAGATGCACCACAAAGTAAAGGAGTTTGTGAGCTCCTGTGTCACCTGTCAGGCCAGTGCAAGACAGGTGGCCCCTCAAAGGCCCCCCTGATACCACTTCCTGTGCTGGGGGTTCCCTTTGAAAGGGCAGGTGTGGACATACTGGGTCCACTTGAACCTCCCACAGCATGGATAAGTTACTTACCTGTAATCCTAGTTCTCTTCCAGGGGTATCCTCATCAAAGTCATAAGCACTGAATATTCCCGCCCATGTTCGGGGACCCCGGAAATAATAAAAATTATATATGAAAAACATATATATACAGCTCTATATATACATATATCATTTTTTCTCATACCAATGCAGCCCCCATCTAGGAGGCTAAACAATGCAATAATAAATAAAAACTGCTTTTGCAAACACATAATGCATGTATAAACGCACAGGAGGGCAAGTGTAGTGTGTT